>JAATLQ010019429.1:58013-85532 GCA_013421005.1 Heliconius erato x Heliconius himera
CTCGGCATGCAACATTGTTAGAATGTAGAAAATAATTTATTAACTATAAGAATATTGGTAGTTTTTCAAAAGGTATAAGAATTAAAATTGCCTAAAATATGCTTCCTTCGCAAGTGTTATAATAACTATTGGTATTAATTAACCAAAAAAATACTATAAATATTAAATATGCTCAATTATACAAAGTTTTTTTGTCAATATAATTTGTCGAGAACGACACACGCACACATAAACCTATCAAAGGGAAACCGCCGCATACGACTCATTCCGAAATCGAGTCGTAGGTATTGGCGGCAAAGTTCAAAGTTCTAAAGATTTTAGTAGTATTTTTGTAGTAGTATGTGTTTACGTTATTGGTATCTATGTGTAACCGCGTCACACGAAATATAGATATGAATAAACATCGTGAAATGAACAAAAAAACCTACGTCTTCACTGTTGATGTATATTGCTTAATTTCTTTAATATATTTTACCCTATATGCTGTTTCCGTAAAAGGAGCGCTGACGCTTCTCATCTCTTCTTTGTTAAAGGCCGTCGCGGCACAGGGGCACAACGCGACTGGTGTGGGTCCGATCCCCACTTGGAGGATTGAATTATAATTTAATAATATTTTCATTTCGTTTAATAATATTTTCAGTTCGCACATTAGTCACACATTACACGCAATATCTATACACTAAGTTGCCCTGCTAAAGGCGGGATAAAGCGTGTATCTGGATTTAACTTTGTGTGAGCCAATTAAAATAAAGTCCAGTCCAGTTGAGACCAGTCGTGGCGCAGCGGCACGAAGTGTGACTGTGAAACTGACTGTTTGTGGGTTCGATCCCTACTCGAGGAGATCAAATATTTACTTAAATTTATATTCAACACACGATGCCTCAACTCAACACTCAATGCCTCCAGAATTCGGCAGAAAGTGGGGAATGGAGTGTCTTAACATTAGGTTCCCTTTAACCTGCTGTGTGCGAGATACAGCAGATTAAAATAAAACTAATACTCAATATTGAAGGGCAGTTTGCAAAATACAAACAAAAAAGTATTTAAATCGGTTAAGCAGTTTCTGAGATTATCGTGAAGAAACGCACAGACAAACAGACAGACAGACACAGATTGTTAATTGTAATATCTTCTATGTACAGACACTGATGAGTTAGGATTTTATTGTAAGTATCGATAAGTTATGTTTTTATTTCAAACATTCAATTGAAGATTCTTATAGGAGATACAAAAATGCGACCTAAAGTTTTAATAACCTTATCTTAAAAAATCTTCATTGCGCTGCAAACATACATAATAGCTATATCAAAACACGAACACATTTCAGTGTGTTAAGTAAATAATTCTGTGGTATAAGCGGGCGAAGCCGCGAGCGGGTCGCTAGTATCATATATATGTCTGATGATTGTTAAAATTAAATTTATTTTTATATTATAGCAACATTATTAAAAAAATTTTACAAAAATTGTAGCCTATAATTTATTCTGATATATAAGCCTATTACTTTTACATTAAATAAAAAGTGAAACAAACTTCCATCCTCACAAAATTTCACATTTAAGATGTTTAGTAATGTAGTGTTCTCACTGTCTTACTATATTTAACATGTCGAAGTAACGGCATCTGCTGTTCTTAGTAGTTATAGATTTTGGTTCTTCTTTTTTTGTTAATTTCTGGAGGCATTGCCAGTTAAGTGATATTTATTAAAATAATAAATATCCCTTATGTTTGTGGATATGAGGCCGCGGTGACTTAAATTAAATCAGCTTATTAGTACGCTGTATTCCGCATTTAGCATAAAGTAGAGGGAATACAATGTTAAGACACGCCATACCATGTTCTGCCGCATTGCGTGTTGAGTGGCGGAATTCAACGCCGAGCTTTTTCCTTTTTTAAAAACAGCTTAAATTTAAATTTTGTTCCATAACGTATGAGTCAGTTTTTATAGATATTCCGATATCAACTTAAACAACGTATCCACTACACTTAATTTATTAGAATGTATTTTATTTCAGTAAATGGAGGCCAGTCATGGCGCAGCGGCACGATGTGTGACTGTAAAACCGACTGGTTGTGGGTTCGATCCCCACTCGAGGAGATGAAATATTTACTTAAATTTATATTTCCATTTCTTCGCTCTGGTGTCGAGGCTAAGCGCGGCGTTGCGTTCTGCCACTCAACCCGCAATGCCTCCAGAATTCAGCAAAAAGTGGGGAACGGAGTGTCTTACCACTAGGTTCCCTCTGCCTACCCTGCTGTGTGCGGGATACAGCGTGAAGCTGATTTAATTTAATTTTTATTCTAATAAATAGTATATATAATATGTACATATATATATCTCAACGCACGTAGTTTCAAAGTAAGCTTTACATAGCACTGTTTACATTTACGAAGTTTGCGCATGAAGAGTGAATGTGGAGACACTGTTTGTTTAAGATGAAACAAATATCTATGATATACCGACTGACTATTCGCTTTTATAACTTGATATTTTACTTGGTCTGTGCTATATTGATATTGTAGAGTTGTTAGAGAACTCAATTACTCTGTTTTCAATTTTAACTTTTAGTTAATTAATAAGGTGGAAGTATAAATAAATTTTAGTTATTCGCTTTTTTCCGCATATATATAATAGAGTATGTAGAGTGAACCTAGCCTATTTTCTCTTACGCACCGCCAATTGACAGCCCCTGACTCTAAATATTTTTTTATAAAACTTATTTAAATTAAAATTAAATTTTAAATCATCAAGTAAAGTAAGGTAGGTAACTGAAAAATACAAATATCAAGCCCAAAACTTTTTACTAAATATATTGTGTACAAATATTTCGAAGATAGCAAAAGGGGCAAAATATTATTAAAAAACAATGATTTCTCAAGATTAACTTTGAACCCGAAATCATTATATTCGGTATTAATAGCGGCTGGTTGCTCAGAAATTTTCGACTTACAATAAATTTGAAGACCATCTGCGTACAAGTGGTAAAGAGAAGTGATATCTTCAGAAATATTATTAATAAAAAAATGAAAACAATAAAGGAGACAATACACCATGTAACTGATATCCCATACGCCTTTGGAAATATTATTTAATAAATAATGCCTTGGCTCGTGACGGGTCTAGTGGTTAGAATTGTTTATAGTTGCGATCGTGGAGAATCCAAATCATCTAATTTATAATTAACTATATTATTTATGTGTATTGCCATGCATATTTTATTTTATTTATTTATTTATTTTTAACTTATACCTAAGGTACATACTGTTACAACCACTCTGCGGGATCTCAACATTGACTGAGTAAGATAGATGAGAATACGTAAATCTTATTCTTAACAATCTTGTCTTGTATTCTTAAGGTTTCCCATCTAATTTCTATAGTAATCGTAATCTTACCTTCTGTGGTGCTCTATAACTGTGTTATTTTCTTTACTTTGTGATCTTCTACTATTATATACTTTTTTTTCAGCTTGACGCTGTATTCCGTAAGTAGTAGGGTACCCAGAGATAGCCTAGTGTTCTGATACTCCACTCCCCATTTTCCTCCATACTTTGGAGGCATTGCGTCTTCAATGGAGGAAAAGATTAGAATAAAATAATAATAAGAAAAACAAAGCACATAAGTCATTATGTAGCAAATATTTCTGATAATCTATCAATTGACATGCCGTGATTAATGGATATGACGGACTGGACGGTAGGTAACACGTAGCCACCTACGGGCCAGGAAATTGGGTTATTATTTTATCAAACTGATAAAACTAGGTCAGTTTTTCTTTGTTGCAATTGAGATAACAAATCTATGACAGAGTGTAAAAATCAGGTTTTTTTTTTATTTTCTACATTGTTTATCTTTTTCTTTTTCCTGGCATTAACCCCGGTGTTTGTCGCTAGGATATTCCTTCCTACTCAACCTACTCCACTTTAGATGGTATTTATGTTCGTTCGAGTTTACGGTTGGTCCATTGGTTCTCATGTCTTGCATCATGACCTCCACCCATTGCTCGTTTGGGAGTCCGGGAGTCTAGCTCCAAGGACAGATATAGAAAGGGACTTCCATCCGACGTAGCTTCTAGGTCGACTCTCAATATGGTCATGACATATCTTGGATTTTCTTGATTGTTGTTAGAGTATAAATAAATAACGTATATTATCTATTTGGTGGTAGGTTTATGACTCGCTTGATTATTTTTGTTTTTCTTCGGTCTCGTTCTTCACGGGTCGCTGTACTAAGTTACCTCTAACAGCATGAAGCATTTATCCGTAAATGAACAGAAAGTAGACAATAGAGCGTCTGTCTGTCACAACAAATCTTTGAAGTCTAAATAAAAAGTGGGTGTCAATATGTAAAAGATATGAGTTGGAATTGGATTGGAATTTTAAATAGTTAGTCCCTATTTCTACCTCAAATTTTCCATATAAAATAATCTATTTGTATGAGTAAAACATCACTCATATTATTATGCACAAAACGTAGCAAATTTCACGAGTGTTGAACGCAACGCGCCTAACGCGCCTATATAGTTTGTTTTTACTTTTAATGACAGTTTAACCTTACTTTAGGTAAGTAGTTTTGATATTTTTGACATTTATTTTACCCTTATCCGAGTATTATTCACTAGGATTTGCTTGGACCTCTTTTCAACAGAAATTTGGAAGCTTTTTTCTTATTGAGAAATACTTTTTGCGGAAAATTAATATGAGTAATTTTTAAATATATATTTTAGCTTCGCGCATATATCAGTGCATATGGAGAGAGTTACTGATAAAACCCTCCATTCCCCACGCACTGCCTAATTTTCCATACATTTCGTGTCACGCTTTGTCTTCTTAACTCAGCGAAAAATATAATTATTTACTTTACTTCAGTAACCGACGGCAGGCGTAATCGAGCCCGCAACTTATATTTGTAGTTTATGTTATACAAAGTAGTACTATAAATGTATAGGCTCACAGATTTTAGTTTGTTAACTTTATGAAAACAGTCATGAAAATGGGATAAAGAAAAAAGAACTTCAACTTTTAGTTTGACTCGCATTTGATGGACCTTAAAAGTTTATTCATTAATTCCAATTCATAATTTCTACAAAAATGCTGTTTATGTTTATTAGTGAAGTCAATGATTATATATATTTATTGTAAATTATGACGATTTGACGACTTAAATGAATAATATTTTGAGATTGAATAAAAAAGTTATTTTGATTTGGATTCGAGCGAAAAGATTGAATTGGATTCGAACCTATTAAATGCTACATAACCACGTATGCTAAGCAGTTTAAAGATATATAGATATATAAAAACACATAAGCAGTAAAAAAATAAAAAAAGGTATAAAATATATCCTACGGCGCTTCCCTGATGAAAGGGTCGTAACAAAAAATAAATCAACTTGACGATTTATTAAGAGTAAAAGGCGTCATGTTATAGAAATAGGAGAGCAGGTGTTATTTATTAGACCGCCTTGTAAACCTTTCTTTTAGATTACTTGTCAAATATTATATTTATATATAAAGGGCGTCTTTGTCATTATTACATTAAATGAAAGCACAGTTTTAACTACTCTATATAAACGCCTAATACAATTAAACCAAAAGCCAAAAATAAAAAGTGATTTTAAAAAAAAAAAAATAGTAAAATTATCGTAGTAAAATAAAACCACACTTGTTAAGAATGACGCACACAGACACTACGCTATCAAAGCGACAACATCGCACACGCCTCAATCACGAAATCGAGTCGTAGGTAGTGGCGGAGTAGTTGAAAGTTGTTTAGGTTTTTTAAAGAAAATATTTAATTGAGTAAAATAGAACGAGTAAGGTTTTTTGAGAACGAAAATGGCAGATCGGCAACGGTTAGTAGTATTTGTGTAGTAGTAGGTGTTAACATTATGATACCTATTCAAAACTACGTCACTTGTAATAAAATTTGGATACGTTTAAACTCTTGAGGAATCTTGATTATTTTTTTAGTTATAGGTTTGAAATATATATGCTGCTCCCGTAAAAGGAGCGCAGACACATCCACACTGTATATTATAATATTACTGTAACATATTTTTTTATCGTGGCTAGATTTGTACTGGTATCTTTTAGATATTGTCTTATTTGCATATACAATTTTTTTATATACTTTTTAATTTTTTTTTTTTAGATTGATGCTATATTCCTCATATAATAGAGTAGACAGAAATAATATATCAGAACAGTGACAAACTCATTCCCCTTAGTGGAGATCGAATCCATTACTATCGCGTTAAAGTTATACCAAATATAGCTACCTTTTTCACGTTTATCATCGGATCGCTGGAAACTCCCGAACCAACTTAGTAGCTATCTAGACCTCGCAGGAAATACTTGCGCCATCGCAGTAGTTAAGGCATCGCAGTAGGTAATTTTGACCTTTGTATAACTTTTCTAATTGTTTCCTAATATGTTAAGGATAGATCGCTCATTTCAAAGATCTCTTGTCTCTGAAATGAGCGATTCTTTCGATCAGATATGTTTGTCTATATTTAATAACAGGAAGACTAATAGGTGGCCAATGAGAGGATCTTACGGCATATTAAATATAGCTTTTGTGAACTCCTGTATCATATACTGTCTCAATAAGATGAATAAGAAAACCCATGAGTTCAGTGAGAATTAGAACGCATAGATTTTATAAAAAATGAGTTTTGATTGAAAAAACGAAAATGAGTGATGGCAATCACGTCGAAGAAGATTCTACCTAACAAAATGAAAAATATGAGTTCTTAATTTTTCGTTAGTTTTCTTCTATAATTCAGTTAAAATCTGCGACTGTATTAATAAAGAGTGTATATTATCATAAATGTATCTTACTTAATAATTAAAACTGTATTTTTAATAATTAATGGAAAAAAATGTCCACAACCAGAGAACAATAAGAAAACACAGCGATTTTATTTTTACACGTCATTTTTACGTATGATTGGGCTTTATAGCCAGTTAAATATGATTGGGCTTTTACGGTCCAACTAGAGTTCGACATTTAAATAATATATTCACAATATGATATTTTCATCAGGTTTACCTTTAAGGATTATAAATATAAATTACAAAATGTAAATTGGAGTATAACAAGTCAAATAACAATTTTGAAGTAAATATCTTATGTATCTAAGATTTTGTGAATACATTAATTTTAATGAGCATTAAATATCTAAGCAGAGTAAATCTTGATTACACTAAAATAAATCTGAGTAAATGAAACAATGTAATGTAATCTAAACAAGGAAAACTTTCGTAATGCTGGGGATAGCGACTGACTGTCAACGCGAGGCGTTGCAGTGCGGTGTTAAGTTTCGTAATGTAAAACGAAATGTCTTAAATTCGGGCGAAAAAAAAGGTCTTGAAACAAAAGAAGGAAAATGTGCAAAAGTAAAGAATTGAACTGAATTTGAGAAATATATATACTTTTTAGCTTCACACTGTAACCCCCACATAAGAGGGTAGGCAAATGGAACTTAGAATCTAGAGATAAGATATTTCGTACCCATTACGACACGGCTCTTCCGCACTTTCCGCCAAATTCTGAAGGCATTGCGTGTTGAGTAGCGGAACTTAACGCTGCCTTGTCGCCTCGGAAAAAAAAAAAAAAAATTAATAAATATTATAAATGACAAAGAAAATTTTTTTTTCGAGCACTTGACATAAAATCAAAATTTCCATTTTCTCACATTCCTGTAGGAATTTTCAAAAAGCCTCTCTTAGTCTTAGTAGCGTCCAAAACTTTCTAATTAGCTTGTTACTAATAAAGAACTAGTATCACAATAAGGCTTAGTGATATTTCTCTACGTCCAACCTACTTCAGAGAGAATATATATTAAAAAGCTATCTTAGATCAATTTACATAACTGATAAAAACCGACACTTCAAGACAGTGTTCTCATTATGATGAGGGCATTGTCTTGAGGTGTCGGTTTTGTAATACTAATAAGTATTACAAAATTTAATATCTGGCGCAAGAACGTTAATTGATATTAATGAAAATTCATATCTGCGCAAATACCTTCTTTATTAATTTTGCAAATTTGGATGATTTAGAAGTCAACGTTAAACAAAACCCGCGTCATATTATGTGAACTGCAAATATAAATTTGTAATGATTTTCTGTGTTTTTTTTTTAATTTCACATGCTATTTCGCACATAGCGGGGAAACTGGAAACTTAGTGTTACGACACTACTTTCCCCATTATGACACTTCCGTTACACACTTTGCATCGATTGCACGAATCATTGCGTTTGCATTGGCCTTCTTTTATATTATAGTTACTGTGATATACATATCGTACAGTAAGTCCTTCATTTGTGCTAAATTTTATAGTTCTAGGTCAGCAGGAAGCACTCTATATTATGTAACATAACATTATATAAACATGAAAACCTTAATTAAAAATAAAACAATGGATCTACTAACCTTAAAAAGAGAATCGACAATTAAACGTCTTTGCACAAATTTTTTGTAGTAATACTTTTACCGAAATATGCACTTAATTACAAAATAAATAATGAAGAAAAACAAAATAGACTTTATATCATCGTTTAATAGCAAATAATTTAAAAATGAAAGTTATATATAGTAAGTTCGGAACATCAATTTAAAATGGCGGCAGCGGCGAGCATCTGTCTACGATCCTCTGTGGAACGTGGCGCCATCTCTTAAGCGAACTAAGCAACCGACACGGCGCATACATATATATACATACAGAGAGAGATATTTATAGAGATATTTATATATAACTCCCTACTAAATTCACAACTGCGATACGATTCCTTTAATAATTTAAAAAACAAAGCTATAGAAACTAAACTTAAGTATACCTCAGTATTGTATTGTACTCTACAACCACAATAAAATATTATATGAATAAGTCAAGTGCATTATATTGTTAGGGTTGAATAGGAAGCCAATCGCTCTCGAGCACTTCAAAGTGACTTGCTGGAACTTGGTCTATATTATTATTCTTCAATATATCAACGAAAATCATATATTTTAATAGAAATTATTGTACATATATCGCTCGCAGTGGTGAAACAATGACGTATTTGATTTTTTTTTTAAATATTTGGGGGGTTAACGTCGTTACAGGAGATAAAAATATTATGACGAACTAGTTGAAAATATAGCCTTACAAATATAACACTTAAAGCGATTATTTCAATAATTTAATTTTTTTTTGTAAATTATTTTCATGTCATCATTTCAACTAAATAAACATTACTTTTTTTGGAATAAATATAATAAAATCTTATAACAACAAGTACCTATGAAAAAAAAGAAATATCACGAAATATTAATATATGTGTATATAACAGTGCGCTAGTAGTAGTAGTAGTCCTTAGTTTTATGATAGCTAACATAAATATAGATAGCTATCATGAATTTCACTTCTTTCATTTATAGCTTCACGCTGTATCCCGCACAGAGCAGGGTAGGCAGAGGGAACCTAGTGTTAAGGCACTCCGTTATCCACTTTCTGCCGAATTCTGGAGGTATTGTGTGTTGAGTGGCAGAGCTTAACGCCGCACTTAGCCTCGACACCAGAGCGAAGAAACGGAAATATAAATTTAAGTAAATATTTCATCTCCTCGAGTGGGGATCGAACCCACAACCAATCGGTTTTACAGTCACACTTCGTGCCGCTGCGTTACGACGCCTCTAAATTAAATACAGTCAAGGTATTTCAGGTCTTAGATTATTTTAATTGTACCTCTAATTAAAAGTTTTAATAAGAACAAGAAAACCTGTTGATTTTGATCTCTTTCAATTATTATTAAAATTGAATTCCTGAGCATAAATATCATACACAATTTTTAATTATACTTTAAGCGCATAGTAGTGGCACAGCATTTGACTGTAGACGCATCACTTATGAGTTCGATTCCCATTCCTGGAAGTGAACTATGCGTATTTTAAATAAGGAATATCATTGAGACTATCATCACGTAGTGTCCAACCCACAACCAATATAAAGTGTGGCGTTGAATTTCGCCACTAACCGTAAACATGAAATAAAAGTATATACAAATGTATCGCAAATGGACTTTATTGCATATAATCAGTAAGATAAAAAACATTTCACGTATTTCAGCTTCAAAACGTTTATTTAAATTTTAAAATCGGCGTTTTAAACATTGCACGAATATAAATAACAATATTACTTTCTATAAAATCCGTAAAAAGCAGTTCCATTTATTTTTACAAAAAAATTATGACATAAAAATTTACATTTTCATTTTTATCACGTACATTTAGTGTCAGTTAAACACTAAGTGTTGTCTCTGAGTGAAGTTGTCTAGCTTTTGATAGCATGATTTTGTATAAAAGAATATAAGTTACTAAATCATATTACGAAACCATAGATAAATTAGAGATATCTTATATTAAAAGAGCCTATAATAAAAACACAATCTCAATTTAATTATACAATATTAGGAAACAAACACAACAAAAATTCAACACAACTGTTGTTTAAAATTAATGTGTTCAACACCAAACCAACAAACACAGTCGTCAGCTAGTAGTGTTAGTAGTTTTAATGAATTATTTCCTCCAAATTGGAATCGAATCTATAACCATCGCTTTAACTCAAACTATTTACTCTTTAATGTAATAAAATTTTATTAAAATTTCTCTAAGAAAAACAAACATTTCAAATTAAAGAAAAAGCTATATTTCAACAACATAGTTAACGCTACAGCGGAAATAAAAATGAGTTTTTAATAACCGTAAACAGCTGATAGTACGACGCGATGTAATGAACGACTCAGAGTTTCTAGACAGTTTCAATAGCTGATTTTCTTAATAAATCTTTATTATATTCTTGGTATAGATGGTGGCTGTAAGCGCGCTTAACTTTTAAAGTCATTCCGAGCATAGCTCGCTCCATAGTACATTCCAGGAACTCCCCGGTTTCCAGGAGGCGCGAGTTCGAGTCCCGCTACGTTCAAATTTTTGTACGTTTTCTAAATAAGTAATAACGGATTTAGTTAGAAAGAATATTTAAACTTATGAATACATATATTTGTTTATTGATGATTTGAAGGCTGAATGTAAGAGCGACGGTTGTGAGTTTGATCCCCACTCGGAGGAATGATTATATTTAATTTGTTTTCATTTTTATGAGTAGAGAGGAAGCTGCATAGCAGTATAGACATAGTGGACATAGTGTCAAGACACTCTATTGCTCACTTGGCGCCCAATTTTTACTTTTTACTTTTCTCTTTTTTCACCATATTGTAACTTCACGTAGGCAGTGTTTTCGTTCGTTCATCCAGTTAGTATACTTTTATTTATTATTTTGATATGCTTACAATTTATAGTGTACGAAAAGTACAAATTACCACCATTAAAGTGTTTTTAAAAATATTTTTTATTTCACGCTGTTGCTCTATAAAGAGATAATCTAGTGTGATATTGCCACGCACTCCATTTTTCACGTTATAAATACACTACCGTCGTACTGTTTACAGTTGATTATTTTAAGTTTAAATTTTTTTAATCTTCATTTTTACGTTTACTTTTCGAGACATTGCGTGTTAAATGGCAGAACTCAACGCCGCGTTGATCTTTCAGAACAGTATCTTTACAACAAAACAACGATTTTAAACAATTTTTTCGTCACAATATAACAACGAATAAATAAAGGAAAGAAACACAAAAAAGGATATCATTTGGGATACAGCGTAATGTAATGATTACGATATCGTATCGTATATTAAATGTTATTCTTTTGAAGTCACGAAGCTGAATGAGGGTGCAAACGAAGTTAATTACTTAAATCACATCCTCTAATAACGTTTAAAAAAGCGTATAAAATGGATATTTGTGACAAAAAAGTGATTTTTAGAAGGACCGTGAAGAAATATTGCTCCTTTTAGCTTAAAAAATATATATAAAATATAAATAATATTTCAAAATAACGTTATTGGAAATCGTGAAAATGTTTTTGTCCTTTTCAAAAAATAAAAATAATACACAAAATAAAGAAATACATAAAATAGTACCATTTTTTTAAATATTAAGTCGCTACGATAAAAATATTGACGATAAAAGAACTGAAGAGCTCATTTGCCGCATTGAATACGTCAAATCACCCCACACGTGAGATAAAGAACATTATTTGTTACGATGACTATAAGCAAAATGTTTTAGAAGAAATATGTTTACATTTGTTAACTTCACGCTTTATAATGTATCCTCAAATTGGGTATGCAGCAAGAACTTAGTGCTTAGGTGGTCTGAAATTTCGAGACATTGTGTGATGAGTGGTGGAGAACAACGCCGCGTTGTGTCTTACTTACATACTAGAGCGAGGAAATTTAAATAATTTATTCTGACTTAACTACTACTAAAGTTTCATAGTTTATTTAATAAAAGTAAAAAAATGTGTCGATTTGCTAAAAGATATTTCTATAATTCGAATACCTTTACAACATGTAAGAACATTTAAAATAAAACCCACTATTTATCAGTCTGCAGCGTCATATCAATAAGAACGGTAATTTGTACGACAAGATCCTTTCTTAAGCGGACATTACTCACTCCCGCGGTGGTGTGAAAGAATGATCGTTGTATGATCTACCTGAAGTATGGTAATTTCTTTATCTTGACCATCTTGAAATTTCCAATAGGTAAATTTAGAAGGTAAATCTTAAAATTTAAATTTGATATAACTGTATATTAATTTATTTAAATGTGTATTCGGAATGTTAATTTTTTTAACATATTTATTCTTTATTTTACTTTGAAATTGAGCTTAAGGTTTTATATTTGATCCTCGTTTAAGACTAATTAACTGAACATTATAACTTTAACGGTAATAATGTGCATATAAAATAAGTAAAGGTATATAATTTAATTATTTTAAGATAATAAGTTTAAAAAGGAACGATAGAAGTATGTCTATATTATTAATTCTACAAGCTTAATTTTAACCACAACCAAAATACTTTTCAAACGAAATATTATGTGAACGTCAAAAAAAAAAAACAAATCAATAAATAATAATATATTAGATGTACTTACTCAGAATATATATACTCAGAATACGATAGAAATTCAATATAACTAGAAACTAAATAAACCAATTTAATTTTACAAAGACAAAAAAAATAATTTATATGAATGACTGAAACAATGCTCGTGTATCTTAATTTTAACTGATTTCTACATGTCAAGTCCATAATATAGCCAAATTCAATGTTTTTATGGTGCCGTATTAGTCTGTCTGTCTGTCTGTAAAGAGCCTTTATCTCAGGAACGCTTGGAGATATCGAGTTGAAACTCAGGTATACGGTCCCTTGATTTCCTGTATGTTTTTATTGAACATACATATACGAAGTTAAGAAGATGAGTTCATTCCCTACAACAGTACAGTAGAGTTTATATCTTTTAAAATCACCTAATTATGTAGAGCTGATGACGCTATAAAGGTCCTCTAACGGTGAGACCCGCGTAACGGTAACAGCCTCCCGCCGTCATCGTCGACGTTATTACCGCAATATAACTTTTAATTGTATCCGTTGATATTAATTTTTACAAATTTTATAGCTTTCCGCGACATGAAACTTTATAAGCTTCCATCTTATTAAGTTGCAGCTTTTTATGTGGTGGTTGTTAAGCTGAAGACGTTTTATTTCGTTAATTTTATGTTGCAAATTGTAAATATTTCAATATTTAGTATGAAGACAAATTTGTATACCATTTTTTATGGAAAAAGACAAGATAAACGAGCGTATGGATCATCTGATTGATGGTAAGTGATCACCGCCGCCATGACTACGTGTAACACGAGAGGAGCTACAGATGTGTTGCAGGCCTTTAAAGTGGAGATTTTGGAAGGTACTCAGGTCGTATCAACCCGGGAACACCGCAAAAGGATGCCCTTTTGCGGTTGAGAACCACAACCACAGTTGTGAAGAGCGTGGAAGGAAGTTTCTACGAAATCGCACAGTAGAGGAGTACCACATATCCAGATGGTGTGGATGTTACTTGAGTTTGTGACGTACAAGAAAATACGGCGTCAGGTAACAAAAAGTTAACCAGAAATGTATAATTTTCACATTTTTTCCTGAACTAGATACTAGCTACCAAGTTTCATAATTGTACGTCAACCGGAAGATTATACTATATTAATTTTGACTCCCTTTATACTGTGTGTTTTTGTGATATAAATTGCCATATCTTATTTTTAAGTAAAAGAAGAAATACGATTTTTACAAGCGTTCCTGAGATAAAGGCTCTTTACAGACAGACAGACAGACAGATGGACGGACGGACGGACAACAAAGTGATTTTATAAGAGTTCCTGTTTCCCTAAGAAGTATGGAACCCTAAAAAAAAATGAATTTTACTATATTATAGACTTGTAATGTACATTAAATAAAAATATTGTACATTGTTTCATTTATTCATAAAAATATTTTTTGTCTTTGAATTATAAAATTGGCATATTAAGAGATGGGTGAGTTAGTAAACTGTTTTGTACATTTTCTCAATTAGTTTCTAGTTGTATTGAATTATCTGGACGCAATGTCGATTGTTAGACCAACAAGCTATCCCCACACAGCTAAATTATTATTTTTATTTTCCTGCTATGATGAGATAAAATGCGGAGCCTATTCATAATTTTTATTTTATATCAACAAAAATAATATTCATTATATTTGAGGCCGGTCGTGGCGCAGCGGCACGAGGTGTGACTGCAAAACCGACTGGTTGTGGGTTCGATCCCCACTCGAGGAGATGAAATATTTTCTTAAATTTATATTTCCATTTCTTCGCTCTGGTGTCGAGGTTAAGCGCGGCGTTGAGTTCTGCCACTCAAGACGCAATGCCTCCAGAATTCGGCAGAAAGTGGGGAACGGAGTGTCTTAACACTAGGTTCCCTCTGCCTACCCTGCTGTGTGCGGGATACAGCGTGAAGCTAATTAAATTAAATTTAATTTTAATTTTTAATAATATTCATAATATTTAATGTTATATACAACCGTGTAATAAGATAGCGTTACCGACCCAACGTAGCTTTATATGGAATTTGGTAATTAGATGCGACCTTCATATTATAAACGTGATTACAGCTTTAATTATCAGAGGAAGGTATACTTTTAAATAAATTAGGAAATATACATATATTTAACAACAATATTAAAATGTTGTTTTTGATTAACTTATTATTTTACATGGTTTTGCTTAAGGAATTGTTGAATTTGTTAAATTTTAAATATATTAAAATGTATAGTATTTTTAGTTAGCCAGAGAGCAAGGACTTCAAAAGTCCTACAAAAGATCAATATTTTTTTTATAGCCTCGCATTGTATCCTCCCATATAGCAAAGTAGGCTGAGGGAACCTGGGAACTTAGTTCTCCTAGACTCCATTCCCATTAAGACACTTCCCTTGCTCCCTTTCCGTCGATTTTTTTAATTTAATTTTTAAATGTAATAAATTATAATAAAATTAAGTATGTCTACCATCACATACAATCAACAATCAGTTGTACCACAACGATGTTATATACTAAATATAAACTTTAAAACTTAAGATCTAAATGCATAAAATATTCCCAAATATTAAAATACAAACTTCCATAAGCCAAATTTACAGAGTCTAATATAGCGTTGCAGCCGAAGCCTTTTATTTATCCTCACTAAGCACGCCGACCTAGTTCTGCTTATTACAATGTGAAAACTTTGTTCATGGAAAGTGAATTTATGGGCTAGTTACATTTTTAAAGTTTTTTTTTCATTCAACGTCGTATCCCAAATAAAGCAATCTAATGACAAAGTGGAAATGGAGTAAGACTAGGTTCCCTATGTCTATCTTGCTATATGAAAATATGATCGTTTTATATAAAATTCTTATTATTATTTCAAAAACTTAACCTAAAGATATCTTTTATAATAGACCTTAATAGGCTACTCTCATTAAAAATATATATTTACGTATTTCTACAATGTCAGTGACTAAAGCTTGAACTAAAGACCCCACATTGTAGTACATAACTTTGGGTAAGTAACTCACTAAGATGTAAGAATCTAAATATAGAAAAACGTACTTTCGGTTGAACCAATATCCGACGTCATTCAACTACAAATATTAATGACTTAGAAAAGGTCTCTTTTTACTAAATAAGTTTTTATGTCTGTATGTGAAAGCTTTTATACTAAGAAGATGTATTTTTAAATATTTTTTTACATTTTAAATTATTTTTTTTCCTTAGTGTGGAATAACACTTTAAAATGTAAAAATAAAAAAAAAATATTTATTTTTAATTTTTTTTACATTTTAAAGTGTTGTTCCACACTAAGGAAAAAAATATTTATTAAGAAAACGTATAAACATTTTAAAGTTACGGGATTTAAACCCGCGTCGTTTTGGAAACCGTCCACGCGCTCTGACCAACTAAGCCTTACGCTCTCATCGAGCTACGTCGAAATTATTATACACTTATTACAACTTATTTGTGTTGTAAGCATCTCTGTAGGGAGATTATTACAAATTTCCGCTACTCAAAGATAATTACTTAGAATTAACGTTTGGCAAGGGAGAAAATTATTTTTTAAACATTTTTTTACATTTTTAAAGTGTCATTCTATACATAGGAAAGAAAAAAATATATTAGGAAAACATAAAAATTTGAACGTAGCAGGATTTGAACCTGCGCCTCTTGGGACACCGTCCGAGCACTCTGACCAACTAAGCCAAGCTTTAAGCAAACTGTGAGGCTCGCTTCTGTTAGGTTTCGTACACGTATTGGACTAAGATTACCTGCTAAAGCTGTTCAGTACAAGAAAATAAATCCGTATCAAGATATTAATTAATTTCATACCATATATTTTTATTTAGAGTCCGTCATGGCGCACATGAGCACATGTGTGTGACTGTAACAAAACGGCTGTGTTCGATCCCCAATCGAGAGAATGAATTATTATTAATTAATGTCTAGAAAAAATCGGCGGAAAGCGGGGAACAGAGTGTCTTAATATTAGGTGTCTTTTGACTATCCTGGTATATGCGGGATGCTGGAATGTGTAAAACTGATTTCCTATTTTTTTATTCATATAGAGGCCATGGTGCAGTGGGATATATATAGAACAGCTTTATGCGGAGTGAACCTACAAAATAATCAGTTTTAATACATTTTTAAATACAGATCTTAATAAACAGTTTAAATATATATAGGTGATTTAAATTAAAATGTTAATTTAATATTAGGTCGGTCGTTATGACTTTGCACTCATTTGATGAAAGTGCTACAAGTGTTATTGAATGCCCGGAGCTATAAATGAGCCTAAATTTTAGGCTTTTCTAGTAACCACGAAAGAGTTTCACTATTCAGGTCCCGGCTCCAACATCAGACCAGCTCGATGTTATATTATTATAAGTTAAACTAAGCTAAGTTTAACTGCTAAGTTTCCGATATTAAAATTGTTACAGGTACTTGAGATATAACTTGACCTAATAACGGCGTATTAAATATTGTAGCAGCATACCAGGAAAATGTCCTGGTATAGTTAGATAAAATGCGGAATTGAAATCTGACACTCTACACGTAATGACATATTGAGCACAAAGTAGAGAACAATAAATTTTAACACTAGATACTCCTTGCTAACACCGCTTAATAGTAAGAGAAAAAAAATGTTATGCTTCTAAATTTTTTTTTCAGCTTCATGCTTTATCCTGCACACACCAGGGTAGGCAGAGGGAACCTAGTAGTAACCTAGTGCTAAGACACTTCATTCCCCACTTTCTGCCGAATTCTGAAGGCATTGCATGTTAAGTGGCAGAACTCAACGCCGCGCTTTGCCTCGACACCAGAGCGAAGAAATGGAAATATAAATTTAAGTAAATATGTCATCTCCTCGAGTGGGGATCGAACCCACAACCAGTCGGTTTTACAGTCACACTTGGGGCACAAAGTGTGACTGTAAAGTGTGACTGCGCCACGACTGGCCTCACTGCTTCTAAATCAGTTGTAATTAACGTAATTTCCCATAATTTGGGCACTAAGCAATCAATCAATAGCTTATTACGTGTGTGAGCGAGGGCCGACACTCGACAGCTATACATGGATTTCCTATTACGATATTTATTAGAAGCTCTATGGTCCATTAGTTATATGAATTATACTTAAATAAAATAAATATACTAATGTTTATTTATGTTTCAGTATTGATTTGGAGTCTTACGTTTGGCTTATATAAAAAATTAAAACATTAATATTACTGAAAGCGTTGGGTGATATACTTGAAACATTTAATGTTTACTTCCACAACTTTGAAACGACATCAGACGAATTTCTACTACTGTGGTTTAATTTTCACATAAACATCAAAATAATTAAAGCTCGAAAGCAAAATTACAAATATATTTAAGTACTTCCACGGAGTTGTTTAAAGAGCTTTCCTTTACAAAGGCAATCTGCCTCTGTCTGAGAGTTTGTTTCTGTACAGATAGTCATTTTCATTTTAATATCAAAGTTGCTTCACATTAAAACGTTGAATTACAAACAAATTGGTAATATTTTAATGTTTTAAGTATTTATTTTTGTAAATATAAATTGTTTTTATAAATACTCAAAACCGTACAGGTGACATGTTGAGTGGTGAAATCTATATGTTGCAGTCACATCCTCGCCAACTTATTCTGTTCTTATCTATAGTTATACCATTATAAATCAGTAAAAAATGTGTCTGTACATAACATATATATCCATAAATATTGTATATGGAAAAATCGTTAAGGGTAATATATAATTGATGCCAGGCACAACTGTATATCTGTAAGCGCGAAGCGCTGCTTGTGGGTTCGAGGCCCACTCTGAAAAATAAAATATTTATTTAAATTAAGATTTTCATTTCTTCGCTCTGGTGTCGTCTAGTTCCACTACTCAACACGCAATACCTTTAGAATACGGCAGTGGGTGGGTAAAATAGGGAACAGAGTATCTTAATACTAGGTTACCTCTGCCTATACTGCTATGTGTAGATTCAAGGTTAAGTGATTTTGATTAAGACTAATATAAAAATGCCCACATAATAAGATTCTCTGATTTATATGTTTTGGTCTGTTTTTTTAGAAAACATCAAAATTTTTAGTGAATGATTTTTTAATGAGTTAAAATTTTTATGTGAGTTATATTTTCTAAAAATATTTTTCTTTCCTAAGTGGGGAATAACACTTTAAAAATGTAAAAAATATGTTTGTCTGTTTGTATATTCGTCCAATGGATTTGAATGAAACTTATTTTTTATGTGCCTATTAGATCATGCGCAGGGCTTAGTTATATTTTATTTTAAAGACTCCTGACGTATAACAAAAGTGATCAAGCTAAACAATAAGAAATAATAAGAAATAATGAAGCGTGATAAGGATTTGCCATTGCATTTACCATAAAAATTTATGACCTGGAACATCTTATGGATAACTATAACAGTCCATCAAACTATAACAAATAATGAAATGCTACTTTAGCGGACAATGTTCAAATGTGAATGGCATTTTCCTGTGATATATAAAATTAAATCTATTGAAATTTGGCATGTAGGTAAACTTACCTATGAGTTGTTTATATAATATAATTTACAAATAAGGTCTTCTTTCTTTGTTTCGCATATTAAAAAGCAGATGATATGCAAGGAGATAAATATAAAAAGAGATAAATATATTATTAGATATATTTAAATATTCAAACTTCGGAAAGGATTACGATTCTCTGTTTGATGCTCCAAATCGTGATTGACATTTTGAATGTTACATTAAATTAATTCGCTTTAGATTACAATAATAATTTAGTTAACTAGAGAAATAGTATTAGAGACAGGAGGTAGATAAATGTAGAGCCATTCCTTTTTTCATTTTTACGCATTTCTTTTAATTTATACTAGAGCAGTTTCAAACCAAGACACTTCGTTCCCAATTTTTAAAGTATGCGCATTGAGTCTCGGGGTTGAACGCAGCGCTCTATTTCGTTACCAGAGCTAGGAAAATGAAATAAAAAATAATTGTCCCGAGTGAAAATTGAACCCACAACCATTTGCGCTTGCAGTCAGACTCTACTTGTCACCGCGGTCTCTAAGTGAAATAAAGATGTAAATTAATTTCAATCTCCGTAGCAAAACCACCTAAATGTAATATTGACGAATAATCTCTTTATATTTTAGAATATATCTGGTATTTGATGAATAACTTACTTAACATATAATTAGATGCCACGTTGTAACTCTAAGCTGGCATCAGTAAGCTTCTCGTGTACTGAAACAAACTAGTTAAATAAACTATACTCTACAGATGTTCCAGTCGAAGTAAATGTTACCAACAAATATAACTTACGTGAGAAAAGCTTATTTAGTAGAGAGCTTTTAGATGTATTTATAATTTAGTTTTCTTTTTAATTGTTAAATATTTTTCTGTTGAATAGTTCATTTATTGAGAACTTCTATTGTATTTTACACGACGGTAATAATTTTGATGTAATCTATTGGTACCATATCCATTAAAAGGAGGATGAAATCGAAACTAAAAGCTTGTTTTTAAATATTAGTTTAGTGCTGATATAAAACTTATATTAAAATACTATGAATGTAACGGTTAAAAAGTTCACAAATCTTCTAAATCAAACAAATTAACATTTAAAAATGTTGCAAGATTATTGTCTATCAATATTTGAAGCCTTTTGCATTACTAAAATTTTATACTAAATGAAGGATAGAGTAAATAAGACAATATAAATATTTCAATGTTGAAGTGCTTTCATGAGTCTGTCTTCTAGCCAGGCAGTTCTATATTACCTTCGTTAAACTATTTCTAATAAACCTTTGTAGTTGAATACAAATATGTTGTAATTTATTTAAATAAGTCATAGTGACGCAATGGAACGCCGTCTGATTGTATACAGTTGTAAGTTTGTTTGTTTTTGTTCTTTTATAATAATGTTAGGAGGCCAGTCCTGGCGCAGAGGCACAAAGTGTGATCGAAAAGCGACTGGTTGTGGGTTCAATCTCCACTCAAGGTAATGAAATATTTATAATATTAGCAGATAAAACCTAGTGTCAAAATACTCTGTTTTTTATCTACATAACAAAACAAATAATATGCGTAACGACTATCAAAATATGGAGCTTTAAATGTACTTTAAATATATTTTTTATGCAAAGAATTTAATTAATTTTGTATAATTATATTATTTGAAAATTATATAGACGCCGTCGTGGTGCAGTGTCACAATAAACACGATGGTTGTAGGTTTGATCCTCACTCGGAGGTCTATAACTTGTATTTAAATTCACGCAAAGCTTATATTCGTCACGTTGTATCCCGCACATATGCAGTAAGAACCTAGGAATCTACTTTTAAGGCACCTCGTCCCCATTAAGACAATTCCGTTCCCCACAAAAGGAAAAATTTCCTCCAAAAAAAGTAAAGCATTAATTTCTTTTGACATAACAACTAATAATACCTACAAGACTGACAAGGTTACTAAATATTCCACATATATCATATTTTTCTGTCTTTGTCAGTCTCATTTTTTATTTTCATCTCATTCAATAAAGCTCTAACAAATTCCGACACAACAATATATTCAGAGAAACTCTCGACAAGTGTTTACAGAAAGGACGCTAAGATTGTATCAAACGATTTATTCTGCTTCCTTTTGTGAATGTTGTGTAAATTATGTAAATTGCACTGCGAGAGGAAGAGAGAGGGAAAGCTCGACGGACGTTGATAGCACCTCAGTTAATTATCGTGGAGAGCTATACTCGTATAAAATTAAATGGCAATTACTAAAATATGATTAACTTATTTAGAAAACGTATAAAAATTTGAACGTTGCGGGACTAGAACCCGCGCTTTGAGTCCCGCAACGTTTGAACCCGGGTTTGAGTCCCGCAACGTTCAAATTTTTATACGTTTTCTAAATAAGTATTTTTCTTTCCTAAAAAATGTTTAAAAAAAAATATGATTTGTTTTAAATGTCATCGTAAGATAGAGAAGGAACGGAGGAAGCGATTGGATGTATATATTTATGTGTTTTTCAGCTTCTTTTTAGCCTCTTGTGCTTATATTTAAATTTTTGTTTTTTTTTTATTTTGCATAATAGTAAGGAGTGTTCATTTTATGTCAAGATAATCCATTCGTCACTTTTCGCTCGAAGTACATGTTAAGTGGTGAAACCCAAGAAAAAATATTGGTTATCAAAGCGGATAAATTAATATAAATTTATTCCCCCGAGTGGAAATCGAATCCACGACCATTGCAATTAAAGCCATAACCATCAAGTTGTACTGTGTATACTAGTAAGGTACTATGCAGATCTAGTGTCAACTGACACTCAGACAATTAACACTACCACCAGCCCCCATCATTTGGTAGGGTACATTATTCCAATACGTAATATGTATATTATGCGCATATTATGCGTGTAATAAAATAGGTAGGTATATAGAACTCAGAGGCCGTACAGCAGAGTGGCGCAGTGGAAGCGTGCTGGGCCCATAACCCAGAGGTCCGTGGACCGAAACCACGCTCTGCTAATGTGAAGTTTTTGTTGTATTTTATTGATTATACTCTTTTCTTCTTAAATAAGAAATCTTGATAAATATTAAATCAATTTTTATTACTTCAGATATAACTTGTACATACATTGTGTATGTATAAATTTTATTATTTTTATCGTTAATTGAGTCTATGTAAACTTGTTTTAACCACACTGTTACACTTGCCATAATGAAATACTGCTTATTACTTAAAATTTACTTATTGAAACAGAATATTCGTCAAATCATAAGTAGAGTGATGCCACAGTAAGTTAATAGAGACATTTGTAAACATGGTGTCGACGCTGTCGTGGCGACGGTTATAGATTTGATTCTCGCTTCGGGGAATTAAATATTTAATATTTTCATTTTCTCCCTCTGGTACGAGGCAAAATGCAGCGTTAAGATCCGCCACTCAACACGCAATAATACATTGAGGAAGGCTGTTATAGGCTATATTACATCACGTTAACCGAATCTATATATCTTTGGCCAAGGCTACCTTCCATACTCAGTGTGTCATGTGTTATACATATTTATAAATTATTTATATTTAAGGCAGTAAAAGTGTATACACTATATATCTATATGCTTTATTATGTATAAAAATACAACTACAGCGTTCCTCTTATTACGAATTTTGGTTGGTTTAGCTTGAAAGGACCTAATGCTTGTTACTTGTTAGCGGTCACTGCAAGCTCAGCGAGCTTAAATTCGCCTTAATTTTAAACTATGCTATATTTTTAAACTATGTCATTGCAATACAAATTCGAGAATTACTATATAAAACTAAAAGGTGATACTTATAAATATAATTCTATAATTCTATTTATGTTATTATTGATTAAAAATATGACTAATTTAGGAAATATTAAATAATACTTAAAACTACTACAATTGTGTGACGTCACGAATCACGACACGCACGACACGCAACTAAGAACTTGCAACGACATGTCGTGTCAAGTCCGCGAACGCTCAAATATCGCGACGTCGCGAACAGTTAAGAATATTTTCCCTTCGCCTGTCCTATGCGGGATACAGCTAGAAGATAAGAAAACCAAATAACTAATAGAGTATATACTTATTATTACAATACATTTCAAAACCAACCAAAAATTATATAAAATTAACATTTTTTTAATGATTTACGGTTATCTTGATATTTTATATATAAGGGAAGCTTTGTTCCTATTATTCTTAGTTAAAATGAAAACTTAAATTAAGCGCCGCATTCGCCCGCAGACGAACGATTTATATCAATTAATAAAACGGCGACGCTAAGGCATTCATAACGGGATGAATTCATTTACCCATTTATATCTCGGAGGACTTCCATTTGAAATATTGTTTTTGTATTTGTATTTTGCCCCTTTTTCTGCAGAAAATATAAAAAAATGTTTATAATGTGATTTGCTGACTTTTGATTATGTTAAATGTTTACAAATCAAAGATACTATTTGGTTGCTTTGAGGTCCAGTTTTATGGTTATGGCAGAAAACAGTAAACTTGTTGACTTCTCTAAAACAAAGCGATGTTTTTTGCTTTACCCTGTATCCCGCGTGTAGCTGGGTAGACAGAAGGAGCCTAGTGTTAATACGAAGTGTGCTTCCCACTTTCTGCTGAATTCTGGAGGCTCATGATTTATTATAATTTTCAAGCTGTAATATTTTTTCCAATTTTAACCTGTACCGTAAACAAATGTTAATATCTTATATTGACATAAAAAAAATATTTATACTATTTAATTAATACTATTTATACTAAATAATACTTAAAACATAAATAACATTAACGCCTGTTTTATACCAACGGAATAAATATCTCGTAACAATTGATTTTATGAATATCACACTAGTGCCAAAACACGCAATCGTTCCACGATCACACGACGTAAGAGACACGTCACCAATAATTTATACCTATGAATTATTTATATTTACGAAGACTTTATTCGCAACGGTTGTAGGTTTGATTCCCACTTGGGGAAATATTCATTTTCACGCTATGGTCACAAGAGAAAGAGCGGCGTTGAATTTTTCCACTCAACAGACTATACTTCGA
Source organism: Heliconius erato x Heliconius himera (assembly GCA_013421005.1). Lineage (NCBI taxonomy): Eukaryota > Metazoa > Arthropoda > Insecta > Lepidoptera > Nymphalidae > Heliconius > Heliconius erato x Heliconius himera. The sequence goes on from JAATLQ010019429.1 coordinate 82,643, forward strand.
AAAGTGAGGAACGAGGTACTTTACGTACTTTCTGCCTATTCCATTAAAATGAAAAATCACAAATATTCGATATGAATTTCTTACTAAAACTTTAAACACTACATATACAAGGCGGATATTCGTCATATAAAGATCTACCTCGATTAGAGATAAAACTCATTATTTTCAGCCTAGCGAAATCAATAACCACTGGATCAGTGGTAATATCTTAGATCCCAGGCGCTAGAATAAGACTTCTATTGCTAATATACTTCATTTGACATTTACGAGACCGTGAAAAGGGTCTGAGACAGTCAATTTCACGCCAAAATGGAATTATATTATATGTTTTTTTATCTGAGAGCAAATATAATGTACCTACTGTTACGTCATGCGATATTTTCTTACACTGATAAGAACGCATTTTTTTTTGTTTTCCACCATTTTGCTATGTGATTTTTCAGAATTTAATTGAATATTGCCTTTTTTTGACTGAAGCACTGTTTCGTGAGTTGAAATTTTATAGGCCCCTGCTACTGTAATAGTGGGACAGCTTGTGAAATTAAACGCGTAACTTGGATCCTTTTTCGAGGGAGTAATCTCTTATTCTTCCTGCTGGCATTTGATTAATGTGTTACATATGCGGTCAGATCCACCTCAGGATCTTTATTTCCGTGACGTGAATCTCCTGAGTGTACGTGCATAACGGATGCAAGGTACCTGAACTTTTCTGGCTGGCTCAGGACTTATAAGAATAATGCTCGAGTCCGGGCTCCTACAAGCCATGTACTCAGTCCTCGATACATTTAGTTTAAGACTGCCATTCTCAAGCGAATCCTTTCAGAAGTTCAGTTTACGCTCCAGCATCAGTCGGATCTCGTCAATGAGTGCTATGTCATCGGTATACATCATCAGCTATGGAGAATGGTCCTGGATGGGAGCAGAGACAGTGACCAGCACTACATTGAACAAGAACTGACTAAGAACCGAACCCTGGTGAACCCCTGCTGTAATCTGGAAGGGTTTGGTGTCGCCAACAGCAATCCTAACCATAGAAGCGAAGCAAAGCAACGTACTCTAGCAATCTCTGACGAAAAAACATACTCAGGAGAGTAATCTATTCTTCTTTTCCCGCTCTGGCAAGACAAAAGGTAGCGTTGAGTTTTTGGGAGCATAGGTTCTCTCTGCCTACCCTATTTTATTTGAAGTGCAGCGAAACAACAAAAAAAGACTAGGAGAGATATATATAAATCAGTTTGATTTTTATTTTTAGAATTCCGGGAATCAAACAGCAGAATGAGATTTTAATAAGGCCATAAATATAGTTTACAAATTATACTATGCTTACAGTCTTATTGTGAGACCTAAAATTTTCCAGTTACACAATAAATTTACTGACGTTCAAAGGCGGAATCTCAATTATTGTCATTTATTAATAAATTATTTGCATTTACATACTAAAACTATTAATGGATGACTAAAAAAATATTACTGGCTTTTAAAGTAAAAAACAACTGATTTTAAGCTGCACAACATGGGATAAAATCTAAGCCTCACATTTCATGTTAATTCTAAACATCCATCAAGTACGTATTTGTCGATATCAATAGACTTCCTCAAAGTGAACCCCTTCCTCGCGGCTCGAGGCTTAAGCTTTTCAACGCCAATCGAAAACTTTGAAAATCCTCTTTAAGTTACAAATGTTACAACGATCATGGCGACGAAGACAGTGATATATGACTCCTGGGTTTTTACCACCTGACGATTTTTCGAGCTTTTTGCTCATAAAATGATCCGTCGTTCACACTTTTATGATGTTGCTGCAATTAGTAGGTGAGGGAAAATAGATAAATATACTTCGTTTCTCAGTTCAGACATATTTATTTGAAGGTGGTAGTAGTTTTTTTAAAAAACAAATATAATATAACAAATAAGTATATATTTTAAAATGTTACTAATTTCGTATAATTGATAGTGAATAAAAAGTAACTAATTTTTTTTTTTTATTTTCTACAACAAAGTATTGTTGTTCTTAGAACATAGAAGAGAGAACGGCTTTATATAGAAAAATTAACAACTCAACATTACTGCACTAAAAATGTTCAAATTTGGCATTTTGTTTGAGTATAGGGAAGCACTAATACGGAATTTTGTAGAAATTTCTACGGCAACAGAAAAAAATAGAAGTTCCCATTATACACTCAAATTTATTTTAATAATTTAATAACAAACAAAATTGCGAGTGATGACTAAAAATAAAATCAATAAATTAAAAAATCCATAGCATTATTTAAATGATTATATTAAATTTCTTCATTCATTTAAACTCTAAATTAGTTCGGTATAAAAAAAATGCAGTATTATTTCAAAGTCGAACTTTTCTAATCAACCAACTCTATGATAGATTTGTTATGCTTATTTAAAGAATACTGAATATTATTATAATAACCATAGAGTTCATTTCTGCCTAAGACAATAGTATAAAGTTCGACCTATATTCAACAGTTAACGCGAAAAAATGAACTATTTTGTATGATGAGACCGTCGTAGCGCAGCAGTAGCCTCTCTGACTGTAAGCAAAATGGTTGTACTCGTAGGTACGATGCCTAGTCGGAAGAATTAATTATTTTCATTCCTCGTTTCATACATTATATATAGGAACGAATTATTAGTTGAGGCCGGTCGTGGCGCAGCGGCACGAGGTGTGACTGCAAAACCGACTGGTTGTGGGTTCGATCCCCACTCGAAGAGATGAAATATTTACTTAAATTTATATTTCCATTTCTTCGCTCTGGTGTCGAGGTTAAGCGCGGCGTTGAGTTCTGCCACTCAACACGCAATGCCTCCAGAATTCGGCAGAAAGTGGGGAACGGAGTGTCTTAACACTAGGTTCCCTCTGCCTACCCTGCTG
>JAATLQ010019429.1:91121-111127 GCA_013421005.1 Heliconius erato x Heliconius himera
AGTCTGAATTTCAAATTTTATAAAAATCGGTGCAGATTAAATTTTTTTTCCATACAAACTTTCAACCCCTATTTCATCCCTTTAGGGTTAAAATTTTTCAAATTCCCTTCTTAGTGGATGTCCAGAATATGAAAATAAACATCTGCCCAAATTTCACGTTTCTACCATCAGCGGTTACGGCTCTGCGTGCGTCTTACCTCAGTCAGTCAGCACAAGTCCTTTTATATATATAGATATTATAAAATGGCCACGCGTTCATAATTCGTGAATGATTCTCGTCAATTTGGAGTTTATCTGTTAATTGACTTCATTTGAGCTTTCAAAATTGTTGTCATTACAATATAAAATATGAGTCAGTAATTCAATACCTCATTAATACCGCGATGTGCTTTCGAACTTCAATTAATTTGGTGGAATATATTATACTATAAGTATATTATATTACTCATATAAAGTGTAGGGCAATTAAATTATTATTACGATTACCACGTAAAGTGGTTAGGGCGGGTTGGTCATTTTTAAGCTCTTTTAAAGTAATATAATAAAATATAATGCGACCATTATAAAAAATACATAAATATTTCCAGTATTATACGAAATCGAATCTTATTCTGGTAAATGTATTTATTCAAATAATGTATCTTTTACCATTTATTTTGAGTTTAATGTGAGTATGTAAATCTGTAGAATGTATGCCCCATAAGTATTTATTATTTATTTTCGAAAATTGCCTAAAATTTTATATATAAGTTGTAGAAGTATAATCTAATACACTTGAACTCAATTTAAATTTAAAAATATATATATAGAAATGATAGGTTTTACTAAAAATCTCTTTTCAACTCTAGCCGAGCATGGTTTCGATCCGCGGGGCGATAAATATTTGGAAAGTTCCCAAAACTTAATTTATAGTAAAATATTACTGTAATCTCTTGTTAACACTAAATGTGGGTACGTATTTTACATATTCTTCCTTATTTGCTACTGTGACAGTAAAACTTACACCTTACAATTACTTATAGAGTTGCTACATAGCCCAGTAGTATATAGTTTGTTTCCTTCCAATTGTTTCCGGTTCATGAAACAGCCTTGATGTAACACGCGGTCAAGAGCGGCTCGTTAAAATTTTCAGCATTCCCGGCCCGTCAGTGGGCCGTGACGCTGTGGTGACTTGCCAGCCACCCTGTACGCCAGAAGCTACTAAATGACTCTTTGTGCTTGTAATTTTGATTTCTACTTATATATAAAGATTTTGTGAAAATAAATTGAAAATTTCGTGTAAATTCATAAGAGATGAAACTTGCACCTTTGGGGTATTTACAAAATTTCATGTAGGTATGTTATTCTATACGGACTAGTTATAAGGATTTTATTAAATATAATTTGTCTGAACAACACTGTACATCTATAAATCGGTGATACATAGTAGTTCAGTAATTACTCCTTTAAATAATTTATTTACATGAACATTTTTCCTAAAAACAATTATTATAAATCATATATATTTTGTTTTACTTAAAAAACAACGAAATCTATAGCCGTTCTCAAAAATGGATATATTTAATGCAGACGTCAAATGGTTTTTTTTAATAAAACAGTCTAAATAATTAGAAACACAGATCTCCTTCGTGTGTATGGAGAACCATGCAACGTGACATTGGCGAAGTGATTGGTGCTCAACTGGCACGCTTGAAGCCATAAATTAAAACCTGAACTGAACTAGAATACAGATAAAATATATTCTTTTTTTAAAAACGACTATAGTTTTCGTTTTTTTTAGTGAAACAAAATATATATAAATTAAATTTGATTTAATATTTTGTCGTCATTATAGCTGTGTTATGCATCATAAGTACCAATTCTAACGAATTCTAAAACATTTTTAAGTTAACGCAACCCTTTATTAGTGGGCGGTAGTGGACTTAGTAAGTTCAGTCACTACGTTCTAGAGGACAAATTGACATTTATTGAGGATTAATCATTGGATATTGGTTTCAAGAGTAGGGCCCCAGGTACCAAAAATAATAATCTATATACAGGGTGGAAGAGGCAGCGCTCCATTTACGGAAACAGCATATAGGGTAAAATATTTCAAACCTATACCTAAAGAAATTAATCAAGATGCTTCAACAGTTTGGACGTAAGATTTTTTTTTCATTTCACGATTTTTATCCATACCTGTATTTCGTGTGACGCGATTACGTATAGATCCCAATAACATAAACACTTACTACTACAAAAATACTACTAAAGGTTAAACAACTTTGAACTTTATCGCCAATACATACGACTCAATTTTGAAATGAGGCGTGTGCGGCGGTGTTCCTTTGATAGGTTTATGTGTGCGTGCGCTATCCTTACAAATGGCGTTTTGTTTTAAAATGACAATTTTATTATTTATTTTGTTTGAAAAAAAAAACTTTTTCATTTTTGGGAATTTATTTTTTTCTGAATTATATTAGGCTTTTATAGAGTAGTTAAAACTGTGGTTTCATTTAATGTGGTGCTGAGACTTCCACCCTGTATATAAAAGGACTTGTGCCGACTGACTCAGGTAAGACGCACGCAGAGCCGTAACCGCTGATGGTAGAAACGTGAAATTTGGGCAGATGTTTATTTTCATATTCTGGACTTCCACTAAGAAGGGAATTTGAAAAATTTTAACCCTAAAGGGATGAAATAGGGGTTGAAAGTTTGTATGGAAAAAAAATTTAATCTGTACCGATTTTTATAAAATTTGAAATTCAGACTCTTAATAATATTTCATTGAACACGTGTTTCATGGTTTTTAAGAATTCATCCCCTAAGGATTCAAATAAGGGGTTAAAAGTTTATATGGAAAAATCTTTAAATTGCCACCGATTTTTATAAAAATTTAAATTCAGACTGTTAAAAATATTTTATTGAACACGTGTTTCGTGTTTTTTTAGAATTTGCTCCTAATAAGCGGGCGAAGCCGCGCGCGCCCTCTAGTATAATATAATTACCGATTTGATTATGGAGCCATAAAGTAGAAAACTATAAGTTGTAGATCTATGAATTAAACCATAGATATGTAGAAACATCTAACAATATTCCGTTACTTTTTTTCTGCTGGCGAAAACCTGACGACGGAACTTGAAAATATGTAATGTTTCTTTTTTTAATACATAATATGTATAGAAAATTAAACATATCAAAATTAACAATATTCGCAGAATAATACGTTTTGGGTCGCGTATAATCCCAATCTAATATCTAGAACACAACGCGACGCACGTATTGTACTGTTTATGTTTTTGCGATGTTTATTTATTATTAAGAGTTTATTTATTATTTTATAATATTTTTTTAATATTGAGTAATTATTGTAAATTAAGATTAAAGAAATATATACTTTTTGAAACTTATTTGTATTTAAGTACATTAAGTAATAAACATAAATATTTATTTCAACAACGAAGTTTCGAATTGAGTGGAAGCTGCCAAATAAGCTTTTTTTTCTATTAATAACACAAGAACTACAGCAAAATATTTTTCAATATTTTACATTAGTATAAAATTTACTAGCACCGATAAATAATACAAAATCAATTACACGCTTACTTAGTAATTAATAGATTGAAATTACAGGATTTCGTCCGAACTCGAGCCGCGTTTATAAATCACAACCCGAATATATTTCTTTTAACCTATCAATGTTATTGTACCAACATTCATAAATAATTCATTCTAGTAGATGACATGCAAAATATAAATAAGTAGCCTTTGTAAATATGATGTTGTAAAAGCTAGTTTAGTATTAAGCCTTTTTCTTTGAAACCTTTTTTAAGAGTAGAATAGAGTAACAAAAAAAAATAATATATTAATTGACGTCTTACAAAGAAATGTCTTGAAATAAGACTACTCTGTTTTTACCAACAGTCCTCTGTTGGTTAAGCTTCTAGCCCACATAATACTAGTAAATTAAATTCACAAGTTGATCTTTATTACTTTCAAATTGGTATTATGGCCTTAATTTTAACTCATAAATTTTTAAGTTTTGGGTAAGCTCATAAACTAGTGGGGAAGGGTACTAAAGCTTATACGATTTTGTAGAAAAGGCCTATATTATGCACCTAACAACGGCTATATAGGGGCTTGGAATCGCTTTATGTTTTATTATTTTTGATTTATTTATTATATATAGGTATATAGCTATATGAAATGTAAACTGTTCTCAATTTTGTTTCGCATTCGGACATATAAAGGCAAAACTAGTTCTTAAAAAGTTAGATCTTCTCCAATTGAAAAAAAAAATGCGTGGAAGCTCATATCTTAAGAACTACTAAGCCGATTTGGACGGATTCCTAAGATATATGATATAAACTGAAAAGGATAATATAAATATGATGTATATAAACTGTCATATATGTGTATAAAATATAATAGTAAATTGGAGGTCCCTTAATTTACTATTATATTTTCTATAGTACATCTGTTCATCAAAACCTATATAAAATAGAGACCAGCTACATCGATCCTGATATATTTCTATCTATAAAAAAACTTTTGGTTTGATTCTCCCTCAAAGAAATTAAATATTTATTATTTTCATTTCCTCGATATGGTAACAAAGCGCAGCGTTGAGTTCCGCCACTGAACACGCAACGCCACCAAAATTCGGCGGAAAGAGGGTAGGGTCTTCATAGTAGGTTCCCAGATTCCCTTTGCTTACCCTGCTCCGTGCGGGATACACAGTGAATCTAAAAAAAAAATCTCCCGTTATTGAGTGACTCACAATGAGATAAAACACACACGGAACGCGTGCTAGAATGGATGTTGAAATTTGGTATGAAGGTTTCTGCATTTTGTACGAACTTGCATAATCGATAAAACAAAAACAGTATAGTATCAGGTTGGCAAGAAAGTAATTTCGGTTTTGTAGTATGAAATTATTTATTTATTTTTTAACAGAGTTTAATATTTAATCATTTATATATTTTCCATATTGTTCGATGACCTTTTTCCATCTTTCTTGCAGCTTCATGATTCCGCTTTCATAGAATTTTTGGTCCTTATCCGCGAAAAATTGAATCAAGTGTGCTTTAAGGTCATCGTCATTTATGAAAGTTTTACCATTCAAAAAATTCTGCAAACCTCGAAATAAATGGTAATCAGATGGTGCCAGATCTGGACTATATGGAGGGTGTGCCATTACTTCCCAACCAAATTCCAATAATTTTTCACGAGTTGCCAAAGATGTGTGCGGTTTTGCATTATCATGATGAAACACAATTCCTTTCCGGTTTGCCAATTCTGGCCGTTTTTCTTTGATTGCTTCGTCAAGTTTCGTAAGTTGTTGACAATAAACATTTGAATTGATCGTCTGGTTCCTTGGAAATAGCTCGAAATACACAACACCTTTGTAATCCCACCAGATTGAAAGCATTATCTTTTTTGGGTGCAATTCATTTCACCATGATCGTTTTCGAACAGTGTTGCTAGTGTACATGACCCATTTTTCATCACCAGTGACGATTCTTTTCAAGAAAGGGTCGATTTCGTTGCGCTTAAGGTGCATATCGCAAATATTGATTCGTTGGGTTAAATGAACCTCTTTCAATTCATGCGGTACCTAAATATCGAGCTTCTTGAAGAGTCCAAGACATTTTAAGTGGTTTTCAATAGTTGTGTGCGATACATTTAACCTCTTGGCAATGTCTCGAACAGTAATATGAAGATCAACTTCAATTAAGATTTTGATTTGGTCATCATCAACTTCCGTAGGTCGACCAGAACGTTGCTCGTCTTTGAGGGAAAAATCTCCAGAACGGAATTTTTTAAACCAATTCTGACACGTGCACTCTGTTAAACAATCATCACCATAAACTGCACATATCTTTTTGTGAATGTCAGCAGCTTTCTTTCCTTTACGGAAATAAAAAAGTAAAATATGCCGAAAATGCTCATTACTGCGCTCCATTTTGGAAGGATCCCACAACTCACTGTTATAAGAGAATCACGCTTCACTTGCTTCTAAACTAACTTCAATGTGACTAATTTCAAATGTAAAAAGGGGAAGTACAACACTTACACATGTTATTCAAAAAAATAATGCAACGCCATCCATATGTGAAAACCGAAATTACTTTGTTGCCAACCTGTTAGATTATTTACTTTTTTTAAAAATACTTTCTGGTATTTAGAATGTGTCATCATGCAAAACTTAGTTACGTTCATTTGAGCGGCTCTAAGAGCCGCAGGTTTTCTTCTTCTTTTAAATATAATTTACTCATGTAATTATAAATGTCCGAACCCACGACCCAAATGTACAAGTGTTACATGCACCAGCGATCTAAAGTACCTAGATCTTAGTAGTAGATCTTGCTTTGTTTTTCTTTATGTGTACTATACCACACTTAAAAATAACTAAACTAACCTAACCAATAAAAATCTGCATAAAACGCAAACAAGTCGCAACACGTTATTTGCACGCCTGGACGCTCGTCGCCCATTCATCCTCTCATCTTTTACACGCATTACCGGCTGCGCATTCGATATTATACAGAATACCTAGACAAAGTATAATCTATATATATAAAAGGACTTGTGCTGACTGACTGAGGCAAGACGCACGCAGAGCCGTAACCGCTGATGGTAGAAACGTGAAATTTGGGCAGATGTTTATTTTCATATTCTGGACATCCACTAAGAAGGGAATTTGAAAAATTTTAACCCTAAAGGGATGAAATAGGGGTTGAAAGTTTGTATGGAAAAAAAATTTAATCTGAACCGATTTTTATAAAATTTGAAATTCAGACTCTTAAAAATATTTCATTGGGCACGTGTTTCATGGTTTTTAAGAATTCACCCCCTAAGGGTTCAAATAAGGGGTTGAAAGTTTATATGGAAAAATCTTTAAATTGCCACCGAATTTTATACAAATTTAAATTCAGAATGTTAATAATATTTTATTGAACACGTGTTTCATGGTTTTTAAGAATTCACCCCCTAAGGATTCAAATAAAGGGTTGAAAGTTTATATGGAAAAATCTTTAAATTGCCACCGATTTTTATAAAAATTTAAATTCAGGCTGTTAAAAATATTTTATTGAACACGTGTTTCGTGGTTTTTTTAGAATTCACTCCTAATAAGCGAGCGAAGCCGCGCGCGCCCCCTAGTCCTTAATAATATTTCATACATTAATTATACGTTTTAGTTATTGTATATATTTCTCTATACTAAAATAGGTATAGTAAAAAAAAAACCAAATTTTACATATTGCCGCCAATTTATTCACATATTTTTAAACCGACTGAACTTTTTAGCAGTTTAGTTTTAGTTTTTATTTATTAGGTACTTATTAGATATTCATTTAACCTTTCCTCCATTATTTATTATTGAATACAATGAAGTTTTATTTAATACATTTTAATGACGTCCAATATTCTACTTACAGGATCATGTGAAGTAATAAATAATGATTATACTATCTTGCTTATGCGATGTTCTGCGTATGGAATATACTCGTATATCTAACTAATGAAGGATTTTAGGACTTTTGCCTTGCCACCGGAGCGAGGAAAAAAAAAATTTAATATTTCATTCCCCCGTATGAGACTAGAACCCTTAACAGTCACGTTTTCAGTCGCACGCTTACTACGCTATGGCGGCCTGAAAGACTTCTACATAAATAAAAGGAAAAAAAATATGTAATATTTAATCACAGGCGCATTAGCCTTATTTCCAATATGTACAAAATGTTCTCAAAGATACCTACCGACCGTTGACGTAAGATCTTTCAACAGAAATTTTGTATGAAAACCAACCTAAAAAAGAACAGACAGGATTTCACAGGGATTTTACAACAATAGTCCATACTCCATACATACACAATAAAAGAAATTAATAAAAAATGTAAGGAATATAATAGAAATAAATCATAAATTTATCTTATTAAAACGTGAAAATATGGAAAATATGAGCATTAAAATTTAATCCTAAATATATACGCTTGATCACTGACATCTATTTTATTTTAGCCTCACGCTGTGTCCTATGTATAGAGGGGTAGGTAAAGGGAACCTGAAAACCTAGTGTGTGAGACACTCTGTTTCCGATAGAGTAAGACACTTTCGTTCCACATTTTCCGACGAATTTTGGAGGTATTGCGAGTTGAGTGGTTGTGAGTTCGATCCCTACTTAAATTTATATTTCTATTTCTTCGCTCTGGTGTCGAGGCAAAGCGCGGTTGAGTTCTGCCACTGAACACGCAATGCCTCCAAAATTCGGCAGAAAATGGGGAACGGAGTGTATTAACACTAGGTTCCCTCTGCCTACCCTGCTGTGTGCGGGATACAGCGTTAAGGTGATTTATCTTTATTTATTTTAAATGTAAATGGAGTGTAATTTCAACTTAACATAAACAGACGAATTGTATATTAATATCTACTACAACTTCTATAGATCTCACAAGTAAAGAAATCATTAATAGTAGTAATAACCTTTGTGCTAGTTCTACCTTCGTGCAAAAGTTTATAACTGTAGGTTCACGGGAAGTACCCTTTAGGTTTTGTATAAACGTATATTTTGTTTACTACTAGACTTGAAACTTTGATTTTTTGCTCTAAGGAACATTTGAAATTAATTTCGATAAATGATACATTTATGCGATTCGATATAAATGGTCTTGACAGACGGACAACAGGGTTATCAAAAATAATCATCTTTTGTCCATTCCTATTCGATACGGAATCTTAAAAAAAAACAAATAAGCGTAAACAAAAAGTTCAAATTACTAACAGATTTATTTAATAAACTTTAAACTTTTTGGCAATAACACATTTATATATTACCTGGCGCCGTGTCAACGATCCACAGATGGATTCAACACTTGTTGATTCTATAATAAATTTAATTTTAAGTCGATATTCGTATTTATTTCGTATCGTGCCTTCTTCGAGATGAAGTGGGGCAATGTTTGCTAGAAACGCGATAGTTGTGGGTTCGATAATCAATCAATGTAAATAATATATTTTTTATTATTTTATTTCCCTCGCACTGGCATGGCAAAGCGATGTGTTAAGTTTCTTGTTGCACGTTGTCTTAAAATCAGGCGGAAAGCCTACCCTGCTGATGCAGGGAAAATCCGTAAAGCTCTTTTATTTATTTCGTATTTGAATAACAGACAGAGTTTAACTCTGTCAAATTATAAAAAAATAGCAATGGATTAATAATATAATAAAAATAAAATCAGCTTAACGTTGTACCCGCAATCAGCAGGGTAGGCAGAGGGAACCTAGTGTTAAGACACTCTGTTCCCAACTTTCCGCAGAGTACTTTAGGCATTGCGTGTTAAGTGGTGGAGCTCAACGCCGCGAAGAAATGAAAATAAATATTTCATTTCCTAGAGTGGAGATCGAACTCACAACCAGTCGATTTTACAGTCACAATTTGTGCCCCTGCGCCACGACTGGCCTCATAATAGTCCATAAAATAAATCAAATAAATTCATAAATTAAATAAGTTCTTATGTTATTTAAATTTAACATTTTTAAGTAGTCTTTAATATTTTTAGACCCTAAGAGCTAAAAGAGGCTTTAAGAGTTTAAAGGTTAAAGTTAAAGATTTTATACAATATGAAGTTCCTTTTGACATTTTATTTATGTTCTATATAGTTAAATGAATAAATACTTACATTATATTTACAGAAAATGAACACAAGGGTTTCGGAACTGGTGGATCCACAAGAAAAGAGTCGGGGACAAATCATATTGGACCATTCTAACGTGAATATTAGTTTATTTTTATTTTCGACTTTTTACTTTTCCTAATTATTTTAGTTTTTAAATGTTTTCTTTTATTAATATTCGTGAATTATATAGGTTTTTTTTTTTACTTAATACTAAATACGTTTTATTTCTTACAATATTAAAATAGGTTAAAAGTTGAATTTTATTTCTGTTACTCATATTTTTTCCCTTTCAAAAGTAAAACATTATTTAATGTAGATATTTAGGGGAATATTATTTAATATATATAATTGATATTGTCTTCGTTCACAGGCAATGTTGGACAACATTAAACATTCCATAGTGCTTCTTCAAATAGCTAAGGTATTTATTTTTATTGAAATTTAAATTAAATAATAAAAAAGATATAATTTTCCGTTATGGACATTTTTATAAAATTCGAAAGTGTCATAAAAGTACATAATTGAGCTTTGTTTTATGTTATATAGTAAAAATTTAAATTAAATCAGCTTCACGCGTTATCCCGCACACAGCAGGGTAGGCAGAGGGAACCTAGTGTTAAGACACTCCGTTCCCCACTTTTCGGCGAATTTTTGGAGGCATTGCGTATGTAGTGGCGGGACTCAACGCCGCGCTTTGCCTCGACACCAGAGCGGAGAAATGGAAATATAAATTTTAAGTGTATGTCAAATATTTCATTTGTGACTGTAAAATCGACTGGTTGTGGGTTCGATCCCCACTCGAGGAGATGAAATATTTACGGCATAAATTTACGGCATTGAGTTCTGCCACTCAACACGCAATACCTCCAGAATTCGGCAGAAAGTGGGGAACGGAATATCTTATCACTAAGTTACCTCTGCCTACCCTGCTATACGCGGAATACAGCGAGAAGCTGATTTAAAACGGATCCTTGTCCCGGATTTTTTTTATTAATATTTAAATCTTTATGAACTGTTTATGTTTTTTATTATTTTTTTGTATAGATTACATTATCTGTACTAATATAACAATGCGGAAGAGTTTGTTTGCTTAATTCTAAACAAAAGTCCGCGACACCATATATCTATCTCTTATTAATAAGTGACTCTTCGAAGTTAGAGTAAATAAGGCATTCTTCTGACAAAAAATAATTGAAAATTGTAAGATGATGTTTTATCGATTTTTATTTCACATGTATATTTAAACTTATGAGCGAAAGTTATTTCATCATCAAGGAAATTTATTGAAAATAATCTTTGGCCTTTTTAGCATATAATTTGGACGTGTACTTTTCGACAAATGTAAAATTAAAAGAATTCAACGCTCCGTTTACGGCCGCAAGGCTCGAGTCCCGCGAGGAGTGCCCTTACCACCGATGACGTCCTATCATACAGCCACGTAGTGTTCATGATTGTATTAATCTTTTTTTAAAACATTTTTAAAGTGTTATTCCACACTTAGGAAAGAAAAATACTTATTTAGAAAACGTATAAAAATTTGAACGCAGCGGGACTCGAACCCGCGCCTCCTGGAAACCGACCGGGGCGCTATGACCACTAAGCCATGCGTTCTTGCCAAGCTACGTCGAAATTTTTATACGCTTGTTACAACTTATTTATGTTGTTAGCATCTCTGTAGGGAGATTTTTACTAATTTCTGCTACCCAAAGATAATTACTAAGAATTATCGTTTGGCAAGAGAGAAACTATTTTTTAAATATTTTTAAAACATTTTTAAAGTGTTATTTCACACTTAGGAAAGAAAAATACTTATTTAGAAAATCCATACGTTTCTAAATAAGTATACGTTTTCTAAATAAGTATTATATTAATCTGTTGGAAAATGCAGCATAATAAAAGTAATATAGGTGGTATACGGGCGAAGCCGCGAGTGGGCCGCCAGATATTTATAATTATAGTTTTAATTGTGTATCTTCTTGTAGAATACGGTGAATCCAGTGAACGGCGTGTACCAGGGACCAACGAATTCATCTCAATCTCATATCAAAGAAGGTAAATCTTTTTTAATACATTATATAATAGTTCTTTTTTCAGCTTCACACATGTATGAGAACATTCTGTACGCCACGCACGGATTAAACGGACGCAATTTAATTACGGAACTCAACGCAGATCTTTCCACTAATCACTAATTCGATAACATGAAAATAATTTATCCTCCCAAGTGAGAATCCAACCCACAATCGCTGCTTTTACAGTCAGCCGCTGTGCCGCTGCGCCACGACGGTCTCCTCAATATATAACATCTAATAATTTTTGAACTTTTAGAAATATTTGAACTTTGTAAGTGCTAAGTTGTTATTCAAAAGAAATAAGTTTAAATATTAATATATTCAACATGTAATGCCTCCAGAATTCGGCGGAAAGTGGAGAACGGAGTGTCTTAATATTAGATTCCCAGGTTCCTTCTACCAACTATGTGCAAGATACAACGTGGACCTAAAAAATGTATTAAATATATTCGACATAGTTTGATTAGTATAACAGCCCCACTCAAAGAAATGGCCAAAGTATTTTTTTACTTCCTATTTTCCCAAAAGCCCTGAATTTTATAAATTTAATCTTAATTAATTGATAGAAAAAAAAACTTCCAAAAACGCATTAAGAAACAGTAAATATCTCCTTAAGAAATATTAACAATATAAATAAGATGCAAGAGCGCGTATAAGAAATTCTAAGCCAAATTCTTATACTTTTTCTTAAATATTGATTTTAGTTTTCAATTTAAAAAAAAATATATTTTTAACAGATTTATCGCCTCGTGTAGAGCTCGGCTCGGAGTGTAGAGAACTATCGACGCCCACACATCCAATACCACCGCTGGCGCCATTAGAGCATATCGACACGCCTAGTAAGTAGTACTTTGGATTTTATTTTGCTTCACGCTTTATCCCGCATATAATAAGCAGAAGAAACCTAGTGTTAAGACACTGTTCCCATTACGACATTCCGTTTTCGCACTTTCCGCCGAATTCATAAGGCATTGCGCTTTGAATAGCGGATCTCAGCGCCGCGCTCTGCCTCGTTACCAGAGCGAGGAAATAAAAAATTAGTTTTGTTTATATTATTATATAAATTTGGTCATAGATTCATAGAATAATGGAAGAAATAAAATTAAAATACTTAATTTAAATTTTAATTAAAAAAATCTGCTTGTCAACGCGTTGGTATTGTAGATTAGATCCCCACTCGAAAATATAATTATATATTTGAATCATGAATTAAAAAAGTCTCACTTTTAATAAAACGAGATTTTTTAAGTGTCTTATTCACGCAATCTTTGTTTTTTTACTGAGATTTCATCGAGTGACCCGTAAACTTGTTTGTCTTGTGTTTTCTTTAGAATAGGAGGGCGGATGGAACTGAATTATTTTTATTATCTGTATTATCTGTACTAGCCATTTAATTTAATTATTTATCTATATTATTCTAAAGTATATTTTTCAACAGGACAAGCGATGTCCCTGCTAGTACCGGACACGTCGTATTCGTCATCTGAAGGGGAAGATGATTTCTATGACGCGGATGACGAGCCCGCTGACGCTGTCGTACCTGGTCCTAGGTAAGTCGCCTTGTTTTTTTTTCAACGCCACACTGTATCCTGCACACAGCAGGGTAGCCTGAGGGAACCTACCTAGTATTGAGAAACTCCGTTCCTCTCTTCACGCCTAATTTTTGAGAGATCGCGTGATGAGTAAGACGGAACTCTGCGCCGCGTTTTGTCTTCTTTACAGAGCGAGAATATGAAAATAACAATCAAAACAATATCTAGGAATGCCTAGAATAGAATCCACAACCGTCACGTTTACAGTCGCAAAACTTATGCCCCAGTGCCGCGAAGACTCCGATGTCAATATTTGTTAAAATGTATCCAAGAAATATGACCTTATTTGTCTACTCTAAGGAGCGAATATTAAATATTATCAATTCCTTCCTTTTGGTATCGAGGCAAAGCGCGGAGTTAAGTCCGCCACTCAACACCCAATGATAGGAATTGCCAATGCTATACTCCGATCGGTCAGAAGTGGGGAACGGAAACATAAGTGTTTTAATGAGAACGGAGTGTCTTAACACTAGGTTTCCAGGTTTCCCGATACAGCACAAAGCTGAAAAAAACTATTTAAAAATGTTCTCTATAATTGTATGCTGAGTTTGCACTTGAGTCCTTCTTTTTAAGAGTTTATCTATAGGTACATCACCATATTCTGTACTTTAAAGACCTAATGGTTGTAATGCTACAAAGTGATAAAGCAAATTGAGTGATCGATTGTACGTTTCAGCGGACCAACTCGATTATCAAAATTATATTAAGCGTTACTTAGGAGCCGTTCAAGTATTATGTAAGCAGTTGTTTTGCAATTATTGATCCAAACCCCCCATATGTCATCAAAAATAAGCAATCCTCTTAAAAATATTTTATTGAACACGTTAAAAATAAGCAAACCCAGGACATATATTCAAATAACATTTTATGCATTTTTTAAAGTAATTAGATTAATTATTTCCTTATTTCATCGAGGCCAGTTGTGGCGCAGCGGCACGAAATGTGACTGTAAAACCGACTGGTTGTGGGTTCGATTCATTTATATTTCCATTTCTTCGCTCTGGTGTCAAGGTTAGGCACGGAGTTGAGTTCTGCCACTCAACACGCAATGCCTTCAGAATTCGACAGAAAATGGGGAACGGAGTGTCTTAACACTAAGTTCCCTCTGCCTACCCTGCAGTATGCGGGATCGAGTAAGTTACTATACGTAGTTTATTTTGATTGTCTAGTCGTTAGTGTAAGTAGTAGTAGTAATTCAATTTTTTAAATACGCTCGCCTTCCCCCGTTTTTTTTTTGATTTTTTTTATATACGGAGGGTGTATAAAAAAAAATTAAATAAAAATTATAAGGGGACGGAGGTAATAAAAGTAATGTTTTTTATTAATATAAACGTTCATCACTTGCTTAATTGCCACAAAACATTACATGTTTATGATCCAACAGCATTGATATATAAAAAATCCCTTATATACTTGTCGCCTCTTATATGAAAAAGAAATATAAATAACACTTTTTGTATATTAAAAGGAAAATGAAATATTTATTTACATTTATATTTTCATTTCTTCGCTCTGGTGTCGAGGGAAAGCGCGGCGTTGTGTTCCGCCACTCAATACGTAACGCCTCCAGAACTCGGCGGAAAGTGGGGAACGGAGTGTCTTAACACTAGGTTCCTTCTGCCTACCCTGCTCCGTGCGGGACAGCGTGAAGCTGTATATTAAAAGATATTTTTGAAATATTCTCATACCGGATTTGCACGTACGTGATTTATTTTATTGGTGGTGATAGGGAGGATTTAAAACCTGTCGCGTTTGCTGCACACAGCAGGGTAGGCAGAGGGAACCTACTGTTAAGACACTCCGTTCACCACTTTCCGCCGAATTTCGGAGGCTCTGCGTGTTGAGTGGCAGAATGCCACGCCGCGCTGTGCATCGACTCCATATCAAATTCAAATTCAAAATATTCTTTATTCAAATAAACTCTTATAAGCACTTTTGAAGCGAAGCGAAGCACTGAAAATATAAATTTAAATAAATATTTAATTTCCTCGAGTGGGGATCGAACTCACAAACAGTTGATTCACACCCTGTGCCACTGCGCCACGACTAGCCTTTGGTTTAACTTAACGAGAAATAAAAACAAGAAATATTATTGGCGCTCCGTTCTCTCTGACTACCTCGCTAGGGATAAAGCGTGAAGTTAAGTTAAGTTATAAAAACAATATATAAACTGTCCTCTAACTAATTAGCGTTTACACAATTGCCCAATTTTTATCGTATGATTATTTATTTATTTTTTACATTTTTAAAGTGTTTTTTCACACTTAAGAAAGAATATTTTTTTTAGAAAACATAAAAAAATTAATATATCGGGATTTGAACACTCCACAGAGGCGCGGGTTCAAATCCCTCCGTTCAATTTTTTACATCGTTCGTATTTTCGTATTTTCTAACTTTTTTTCACACTTACGAAAAAAAAATTCTTATTTAGAAACATATAAAAATTTTAACGGCGGGACTCGAACCCGCGCCTCCTGGAAACCAGGAGCACTAATTAGTACTAATTCTTAATTATGTAAATTATTCAAATGACAAACGAAAATTCCAAACACTTTGGAATTACCAAACCAAAGTTAGTACCATGTAAAAGTTCAAAGATAAATTCATCCCTTCAGTGCAGCTTTTGCCTTTATTTTATCCGGAGCGCTACCACTATTGCGCATTTGGTCAGGTCGATGGCTTCGCAAGTTTAGAAACTGATTTTATTAAAGTTTTTTTTATATGAGAATAGTTTTGAAACTTTGTAACACGTACTACGTTCGTTCGAGACTTTTTTGCTTCCTTTTATCTTCTTGTAGCCATCGTGGTGCAGTGCCACAGCGTGTGCTGGAGCGATTATCGATTCGATTCCCACTCGGTGTATTTGCTACTAAACAAGTGTTGTCTTAAAAATATTGGCTTGAAGTAGGGAACAGGACACTCCGCTCTCCACTTTTTCATGTTTCCCAAACATAATTCAAAGTTAGCATTAGTAGGATCGATTTAAATTTTTTGAGGTAAAGACGAGCTCGGACAGCGGGGGTGGGCGTTACTTTGCATCCCCTGACCTCCTGTCCATGCAATGCGAAGGTCACTTGAATCCATGGGATGATCCATAGTTTCTTTTCCACGTTTTAAATTAAGGCTATAGATGAATTTAATTTCGACTCTTACTCCCAAAGCTATACTATTTCGCGCATTAGAACAGGTCAATGCCTTCGGGACTTTTCAAAATTGATTTTGTTAAAGGTTCTGTACTAAAATTGTTCTGAAGCTTAAGTACTACGTTCTTTTACATAGATAGAGTAAAAATACTTAATGTCTCATTTGTAACAGAGTCAATGGAAACAATGTAGTGTTAGAACACTCCGGTCTCCACTTCACGTCTATTTTAAGAGATATTGCGGAGCCAAAAATGTTTAGTGTAGTAGTTGTTCTTTTAATATTTATTAATAAAATGAAAAGATTAAATATTATTTGAAGCCAGTCGTTGCGCAATGGTGCAAAGTGTGACTGTAAACGCGACAGGGTGTGGGTTCGATTCCTACTCGAGGAAAAGAAATATTTATTTACATTTATATTTTCATTTCTTCGCTCTGGTGTCAACTTTAACTCAACGCCGCGCTTTGCCTCGACACCAGAGCGAAGAAATGTAAATAAATATTTCTTTTCCTCGAGTGGAGATCGAACCCACAACCAGTCGATTTTACAGTCACACTTATACAATATAAAAGTTCCTAATTCTTAGATATTAGTTATTACTTAAGATATATGTATTTTATATATTTTTTACATAATAACAATAATTAATATTTTCGTATTAAATTTTAACTTCACTATTAACCAGATGACAAACTAATAAGCAATAACAAAACACTATATAAATAAAAAAAAATAAAAAACGGAGTGTCTTAACACTAGGTTCCCTCTGCCTACCCTGCTGTGTGCGGGATACAGCGTGAAGTTGATTTAAAAACACTATATAGCTAATATTAAAAATATTAACATCGAATATTCAAAAACCAGCACATCGAACTAGGTAACCCCTTTAAGACTCACCTTTTTGGTTTTCTAAAACGCTTCCGTTCTTCCGCATTTAACCGCAGTTAGGTATTTACTAAGTACCTTTAGGTACCTATAGTTAGGTATACGCGCGACCTAGGTCAGGTCAACGACTTTAGCGGGTATCGAATGAAACGTTATTGTTCTATCTGGTGACCTTTATAATATTGTTTCAGTGGTTGGGATTTTTTGTAATGGAAGTTGTTTTTTTTTTTATTGGATGTATTTTGTTATAGAAATGTGTATGGTATTGTAGTTTTTTTTTTATGTAATTGGAATATTATATTATTATGTTGAATTATAAAAAAATATATTAAAATATGAGGTGGTGTTTTTTCCACCTAATGTGTATGGTAGTGGTAAGATGCTGAGTTACCATTAAGACACTTCCGTTCCCCATTTTTCTCAAGTGTCATATAAGGTCAAATCAGGTCTACGCTTTATGTGTGCGGGCACACAGAATGGTAGGCAGAGGGAACCTAGTGCTAAGACACTCCGTTCGCCACTTTCAGCCGAGTTCTGGAGGCTTTGCCTCGACACCAGAGCGAAGAAATGTAAATGTAAATAAATATATCATTTCCTCGGGTGGGGATCGAACCCACAACCAGTCGATTTTACAGTCTACTATGTGACCCTGCGCCACGACCGGCTTTTAGTCATAAAAGTTGTTATTATTAAAGTTATCAGAATCCCGAGATTGTGCTTCATTTGATTTGTTCTTTATTTACGCTTCGAACAATATTGGAGAAATTTATATTTACATTTGCTCTTCAATTTATAGACCGCAGAACTAAATTAAGGCTCCAAACGAGCCATGTCTATGAAATAGGCAAAGAAGAGAACTAAATTTCTCTTGCAATTTTAAAAAATATGCTAATATGGTATTGGTTGCATTTAAGCGTATATTTAATAGTTAATTGAAATATGAAAGTCATTTATAATATTTCAAGTGAACATTGCAAAAATAATTAAATTTCAGGATTAAGTATGACTTCCACAAAGGCGTGTTTACCACATTAAGGCGTGCTCTATATACTAGATTTTTATTTTAGGGTTCCGTATCCTCAAAAAACGGAACCTTTTATAGCATAACTTTGTTTTTCGTCCGCCTGTCTGCCAAGACGATTATCTCGAGATCGCATGAAGATATCAAGCTGAAATTAATATCAAATATTTAAGTTCCCTGGAACACAGAAAAAAATCAAGCTTGTAAGTAAATACGTATCGTTTTTGCTGCAATTCGTATGAAATTTACCGCGTAATCAAAACCTATAACATACTTCCATGGCTGTAGTTATGAAAGTTGCTACGAAGTGAGAATTTACATTAAAAATAAAGGAAAAATCCGAAAAAAAAAATTATAAATATTTAATAGAAACATATCATTACAGACGTATAATTGTAGTTGATTTCGTACAAAATGTGTAAAACTATACAACCTCAAGTTTGTCAACTTTTATTATTTAAGGCCAGCCGTGGCGCAGGGGTACAAAGTGTGACTGTAAAACCGACTAGTTGTGGGTTCGATCCCCACTCGAAAAGATGAAATATTTACATATATTTATATTTCCATTTGTTCGCTCTGGTCTCGAGGCAAAGTGCGGCGTTGAGTTCTGCCACTCAACACGCAATGCCTCCAGAATTCAGCAGAAAGTGGGGAACGGAGTGTCTTAACACTAGGTTCCCTCTGCCTACCCTGCTGTTTGCGTATCTGCGAAGCTGATTTATTTTTTTTATTTTTTTTTAATTTATTATTTGTACTTCCCGTTGACCTACAATCCAATACAATAGAATTGGTACGGAACCCTCGGTGGGCGAGTCGACTCGCACTTGATCAGTTTTTATATACCTAATTGTATTTCATGATATGACCTTGCAAACGTGACCTAAATGAATAATACTATTGCCCATCACGCAAGCTATAAGGGTTTACTGGACGTTGAAAGCTATTACATCATACCCTTTAAATGTTATTGTATAATATACATACATACATTTGTATATACAATAAAATAAATATAAAGTTAAGTTTGAAGTGATTTTAAATCCTTAAATTAATCTCTTTTAAGATTTGCTTTCTTAAATTAGATGTATGTTGATATTTTTGGTTTCATATTGTCCCGCATAAAGCTCGATAGGGTGAAGGAACCTATTGTAAAGTTTTCTCAAAATTTAATTTCCAATTTCTAATTTTCGAGACATTGCGTGTTGAATGGCAGAACTGAACGCCGCGCTGTATCTTGTGACAAACGAGGAAATAAAAATAATAATTTTCCCCTAACTATATGTAAACGAAGTGAGTAAATACTTCGTTCAGCTATGACATTGACGTCTCTTAAAAACAAGAAAGAATAATATATTTTATTATTTAATTTAATTAATACGAACTGGTGAAATAATAGCTTTAAATGTTGTTTTATAATGTGTTTTATAATTATCCTTGGATATAAGGGTGAACAGTAAAACTATAACTAGAATTGTGTTGCTCTGAAAAGAGATTTATTACATAAATATATGTTCACACTTTTACAAACATTATTTACATTTATCAATCATAAACTCACCTGAAAAGAGAAACAACATTTAAAGCTATTATTTCACCAGTTCGTATTAATTAAATTAAATAATAAAATATATTATTCTTT
>JAATLQ010019439.1:1316-64798 GCA_013421005.1 Heliconius erato x Heliconius himera
CCGCAATCAGGGCCAAACCGCTAATTCAATTGTAATAAAATACTCATACAGAGATACTTGAGGGTCTTCGGATGAACATAGGTTACTTTTTTTTCTCATATTTGTAATATTGTCGATATATACTAATATATTAAAATATTTTTCAATTTGACAGGCAATTTATTCCGCCATGTTAATAACAACCGACCGTTGCTAAGCAACGGTTTGCAAAGTTTATTTGTTGTTATAAGCAAACGTCATCCATGATGAGCTTGCTTAACGCATGGCGTGCGCCGACTCAACCTTATGAGATACATAAAAATAATATTTTACAAAAATATTGTCCTTTAAATAATGTTTAAAAAAGTCCGCGATACATGTTGATACGATGTTTATCTCTGAAGCTTGAGCAAAGTAACAGAGTAACAACAAGTAACCATTTTAATTAATTTACTTTATATTTATCGGGTTTTTGTTGTATGTATTTTCTATAATTTGATATTGATCCTTATGAAAATGAATATAATAGTCACTTTTAGCATTTCATCTAGATTGAAATTACAGTTTACTGTATAACATTCTAATAAATAATTTAGGAGATGTCACTGATTCGAAATGACCGACGTAAACGGGCAGATGACTTCGACGGTTTTGTAAATTTTCATACATTTTCGAACTACTGTTAATTTTTATGTAATTATTTGCTGTTTATAATTAATTTATACTTTTCTTTGGTTCTTCGCTTATTCGAGGAGCAGATTAGTTAGACTTTCATAAATTTCTTGGTGTGGTGTAAGTTGCGGCCCTGCGCGGCATCGGTGTAATATTATTTAAGTATTAAGGAGAGAATTGTTGGTTATTTTATCTTGGTTGGATGGTTATCTATACCGTTGTTATACACTTAATAAATTGTGGTTTTAGTTTTATATACTGGGATTTTATTTGATATTGCTCGCAAAACTTATCATATTTAATGTATAAAGGACTTTAGTTATTTCATATAGTATCTATGTACGCGCGCAAGGAAAACGAGTAAAAAGATTTTTCCCGGGTAAATCAGTAAAATCGATCACTGAAAGTCCAATAAAAATTAGTTCAGTTATTCTGGATATTAACTCGGGGAAATAGAAAGACAGAAAGAGATAAAATTATTAATAATGTAGCTGGTTTTGTTTAGTTTTTTTATAATTATTTAACTATGGTTACGTTTACTTATATTTTTTTTATTTAAATTAGTTAGATATTTTCACAAACAATTTCCTAAATATATCTATGCTTATTCGTAAAGTTTAAGCGGGCAAAGCCGCGTCCGGGTCCGCTAGTATACTTATAATCAAAAAATATATATTTTCCCCCGGCCCGTCGTGGCGCAGCGGCACGAGGTGTAAAACCGACTGGTTGTGGGTTCGTTCCCCACTCGAGGAGAGGAAATATTTACTTAAATTTATATTTCCATTTCTTCGCTCTGGTGTCGAGGTTAAGCGCTGCGTTGAGTTCTGCCACTCAACACGCAATGCATCCAGAAATTGGCAGGAAGTGGGAAACGGAGTGTCTTAACACTAGGTTCCCTCTGCCTACCCTGCTGTGTGCGGGATACAGTATGAAGCTGATTTAATTTTATTTTTAATTTTACTTCTTTAATTTTTTCGTATGTTTTTATTATTTTTAACCTACATTGTTGTTCTTCATTCATTTTCGCACTTTTGTTGATCGTTTAAATAAAATGAAGAGGCAAATATCTGACACATTTCCATTTTGGAAATCGTGCCAAGGCCTACTTACAATAAAGCCAATAAAACATATTTACTTGCATTTTAAAATATTTAAATAAATATCTAATATTTATTACATCACTGCTTATATGTTTTTATATTATGATAATATATAAGCAGTTACTAATATTAATAGGCAATATATTTAGATATGAAAGGTGATCAAAGTGTCTGTCAAGGTTAGGTCACCAGTATTAAATCGTATTCATTGTTATGAGAACCTGTACACATAAATTTGTAATAATTTAAATATATTAATATTACATTATCATAATTAATAATAATAAACAAGTTTATTTTAGAACGAAGTGTTTCTATTATTAAAATAACAATGTACAACAAGAAATCATTGGAAAGTAGTTTATAAATAATTATACCTCATACTGTCAGCTTCACGCTGTATCCCGCACATAGTAGGGTAGGCAGAACCTAGTGTTACATCACATCGTTTCCCACTTTCCACCGAGTTCTGGAGACATTGCGTGTTGAGTGGCGGAACTCAACGCCGCGCTTTGCCTCGACACCAGAGCGAAGGAATGAAAATACAAATTTAAGTAAATATTTCATCTCCTCGAGCGGGGGTCGAACCCACAAGCAGTCGGTTTTACAGTAACACTTTGTGCCCCTGCGCCATGACTGACCTCCATTACAATACCATCCTAACTACATATTAAACTAATAGTCCTAAAAAATTCAGTTTTGCTAAAATGACGTAGGTTTGGAGGCCCTGAGCTCTCAGTCTATTATAATAGATACTAGAAGTAAGCAAAAAGTGAATTATCCATCAAACCGCATTGAATGCAACGTCTGCAGATAACAGGGGAATATCGAGAAATAATATTTCTTGTATAACAATGAAGATAGTGGGACATCGAAATCACAAAATAATTTCCGCATTACGTGTTGAGAATAAGGAAATTGCTTACAAACTCACTCCTATTTTAGAATCTTGCGGCGTTAATGTTACTGGTATTATGTTTGTTTGTTCGTGTAAGTGTCTATGTTAACAATAAAGGTCAGACGATTTGTGAGTTTATGTATGTGAAAAATAGGTTTGATGCTGGGTTTTTTTTCTATTAATTTCAATTTAATGAAACATTTTTTAAACATTTTTAAAAGAAAAATACTTTTTTAGAAAACGTATAAAAATTTGAACGTAGCAGAACTCCAACCCGCGCCTCCTGGAAACTGACCAGGCTCTCTGACCACTAAGCCATACGTTCTCGCCAAGCTACGTTCAAATTTTTATACGTTTTCTAAATAAGTATTTTTCTTTCCTAAGTGTGGAATAACACTGTTAAAATGTTTAAAAAATATTTAAAAAAATAATTATTATATATCTCTCTCGCCAAACGATAATTTCTTAGTTATTATCTATGGGTAGCGGAAATTTGTAAAAATCTCCCTACAGAGATACTAACAACATAAATAAATTGTAACAAGCGTATAAAAATTTCGACGTAGCTTGGCGAAAACGTATGGCTTAGTGGTCAGAGCGCCTGGTCGGTGTCCAGGAGGCGCGAGCTACGTTCAAATTTTTATACGTTTTCTAAATAAGTATTAATGTAACATTATTGAACAAAAAAAATCAAAATTAATTTTATTTAAAATATATTTCTCTACATATATGTATAAAGAAAAGACGAACTAACTATACATTATATTAAACTGAAGAATATATTACAAAAAGTGAAGTTCTTTCCTCGTTAAGAGGCACTCTACTATAAATTTTAAATCGATGAACTGTAAATGACGAGTATTCGCCGTCAGCATAGATTATTTCCGTCCGTTGGTTGTCGTTATTGATCAAATGAAAGTGTTAATATATACGGAAGAATAAATTATACAGTTAAAATATTACTATGATGATAATATAAAACTAGTTAACAGTATTATTTTAATTTGATTGAAAGGTGAAAGATTGTATGACATGGGAGAGCTCGTTGATGTCTAATACATGAGAATATTACATATAAGGTATAATTTAGAGACATGTGGTCTATACCGACAATAATCTTAATGGAAACGGAGTGTCTCAATACTAGGTTTTCAGGTTCCCTCTACTTACCTTGCTATGTGCTGGACACAGCGTGTAACTATAAAATAACATATCTTATTATTACTTATTTTAGTTAATGTTAATTTTATCCCAACTTCATTCTATAGGTCGTTTTAGCCATATACAGAAGCAGTTTTATATTATTTTTCCAATATTTAAATATACCACCCGCTGTAAGAATATATATTGAGTGGCATATGATAATCGAATGACCTCCAAAACCCGATCTGCCAGCGACTGTCGAACAAATGCACAATTATGACGACTGTTTTATGCTATTTTTTAAATGTTCGTTTCTTAGTATTATATCAATACTCGAATCATCGTCAATTTCAAGAAGAGACGACGTTTGCAACCGGTTTTAATCAAGTTTCACTAAAATGACTCGACGTATGTATATACTCATCTCGTATGTCTGTAAAATTTTTTCATTTTTGTTCCAGCGTCATGCTGTATCCGGTATATAGCAGGGTAGGCAGAGTGCACTTATATAGTTAGTACCCTCCGTTCCGCACTTTCCGCCGATTTTCCGAAGCATTGCGTATCGAGTGGCGTAGCTCAGTACCGTGCTTTTGCTTGATACCAGAAACCTTTGCGAAAAAATGAAAAAAAAAACATAATTAATTCCCCCTAGTGATAATCAAACCCACGACCATCGTGTTACAGTCACATGCTTGTGTCTCTGCGCCACGATGTCATCAATTTTTCCATTTTATCATAATAAAGTAAAAAAAAAACATAGTGCCAGGATTATAACTAGCTGTGACGGATTTCTCTTTGCACGCATAAGGCTTAAACATGTCAGGAATGTCTTTCGTAAGAGATTAAATAAATATTACGTGTCGCATTAGATGTCTCGAGCCAAGATTTTTTTGCAAGGAACGAATGTAAAATGAAATATGGTGTGAAATGTTAAATGACTATTTACTATTCAGTTTTAAAAGAAGCAACCAAATTTGGAATCGACTTGAAGAAACTTGTAGTTTAATTATCTCATATCGGGATGTAGGTTATATATATATATAGGAGAAAAATAATTTTCTACTGAGATCAATCGGAATTCGCTATCTTTGTACGTGACATCTAATACTTTTTTCATAGTAATTCTGCGTAATTTGCAGTTATTTTGAATAAATTCAATTTATGACTGGAGGCTAGTCGTAGCGTAGGTACGCAAGCGTGTGACTGTAAACGCGATAGGTTGTGGGTTCAATTCCCACTTGAGAAAATGAAATATTTAATATTTTCATTTCTGCGCTGGAGTCGAGTGGGAGAGTAGTGAGCGGAGTGTAATAACACCAAGCTCCCATTGCCTACCCTGCATGTAGTAAGGTAGACAGAGGGATACAGCGTTAAGCAAAAAAAAAATCTCTAATTAGAAAATAAAAAGTAAAAATAGTTACTGTAAAAAAACAAATTTGCAAATTAGCAGTGAATATTTAGTTTCAAACAACCGTTCGAGAGATGACTAAGGCCAAGTACCACACGACGCGAATCTAAATTGGCATTCCGGTGAATCGTGCC
Organism: Heliconius erato x Heliconius himera; assembly: GCA_013421005.1. Lineage (NCBI taxonomy): Eukaryota > Metazoa > Arthropoda > Insecta > Lepidoptera > Nymphalidae > Heliconius > Heliconius erato x Heliconius himera. The sequence goes on from JAATLQ010019439.1 coordinate 6,651, forward strand.
GTGATTGGAAGAGACAGGTTGATGTACCACGCATAGGGATGTGTTCAATTTTGTCAATGGGAATATTTTATCTTTACACTTTGGAAACTAGTGGCATATCCTTATAACTAACTATATATAAACTTTGTCAAAATAATAAATGAATTTAAAATATTTACTGTTTACCAAAATAATATTAAATATGATTAAAAAATTATAAGAGCCAGTTTCACCACTGGCTGATAAAGTCCCGGACAGCCTTATCTGCCAGACAAGCTATAATTTTTTATTTCACATATTTGACATATGCATTTAATTTTTACATAAATACTTGTAATTTAAAAATGTAATAAATCGTATGAATTGTAACCGACTATTATCGTTCCTTAATTAATTTTTCTATAATTAATTATTCTTAAAAAAAAACCTTAAAAATATAAGAAACAGTTATTTTGTATTTTCTCTATTACTATTTGAAATTTTATTCGTAACCGGTGAAACTAGCCCTAAGTGTTGTAAACATTTTTTTAATAACTTTTTAAGAACTAAACTAACTTTGTTGATTTGTGGAACATTGTAGAAAATCTGGACAGAACTCTAAATAACGTGAAACATTCGTATATATAACGTAGCTAATCTTCTAATCTTCCCGCTTACTATTGATACAAAACATATTTGTATATATACCTCTACATAAATCTACAGAAATTTTTCTCAGATTAGCTTCAACATACATACATACATAAACACAACCGGGCCATATATGTAATGATATTAATATTCATAATTAATGACTTTGAAAACAAATAAGAAATTGAACAGAATGTTCAATGTACTACGCACTCATATATGGAAATTATTAACAAGAATTTACATTTATGTTTATTAATTGATTATATTTTATATAATATTATTATATTAAAATAGGTGATGTAAGTAGGTTTATATTATTTAATTTATTATCAATCTTGGCTAGCCTTGATTTTAAAAAGTGAGTTAAAATCAAATCAAATCACGCTGTATCCCGCACACAACAGGGTAGGCAGAGGAAAGCTAGTGTTAACGCACTCCGTTCCCAACTTTCTGCCGAATCGCATTGCGTGTTGAGTGGCAGAACCCAACGCCGCGCTTAACCTCGACACCAGAGCGTAGAAAATGTAAATATAATTTTAAGTAAATATTTCATCTCGTCGAGTGGGGACCGAACCCACAACCAGTGAGTGAGTTCTAGTTTTATTACCCAATATATAATAATAATTAATTCACAAATCCATATTGTACCACGAAGAACTTTACTGATACATTCTCTAATATGTAACAATCAATTCATTTGTCAAAACGTCTATAACTCATTTTGACTTAAGCGACGAAGCAAGGACAAAACAATCACGACAGCACGGCCAGTGCTTTTATCAAACTTGAATTAATCATGAAGTAGGTATAGAAAAGAATAAATTAGCTACACGCTGTATCCCGCACACAGCAGGATAGGGTAGGCAGAGGGAACCTATTGTTAACACACTCCGATCCTCTTCAACTCAACGCCGCACTTTGCATCGACACCAAAGCGAAAAAATTAAAATATAGATTTAAATAAATATTTTATTTCCTCGAGTGGAGATTGAACTCACAATCTGTCGAGTTTACAGTCACACACTTGTACCCCTGCACTAAGATTGGCCTAATATAATTTAGTGGTACACATTTCACCGTAATACTGTAGATAAAATAGGTATTGGTAGTATTAACGAGTCAGCTTACCATAACATACGATATTTAATGTTTTTACTTATGTTAATACCTACATTTATATTGAAGACAAAATATTACTGAACTTAAAATATAATTTTAATGAATAAATTTGTTTAAGTAGAACTTAAACGTATTGTTTATATTTGTTATAAGAAAAAATTAAAAATAAAATTAAAGTTCATAGAAAATGAATACTGAAGTTTAAATAATTTATATAATAGAAATTGTACTTTGCCGCTCATTGAGTTTAATTTATACGATGAAATATAGTACGTTCTGATGAGGCCAGTCGTGGCGCAGCGGCGCAAAGTGTCACTGTAAAACCGACTGGTCGTAGGTTCGATCCCCACTCGAGGAGATGAAATATTTACTTAAATTTATATTTCCATTTCTTCGCTCTGATGTCAAGGCTAAGCGCTGCGCTGAGTTCTGCCACTCAACACGCAATGCCTCCCAAATTCGACAGAAAGTGGGGAACGGAGTGTCTTACACTAGGTTCCCTTTGCCCACCCTGCTGTGTACGGGATACAGCGTGAAGCTGATTTATTTATTTTTATTTTAAATATAGTTCATATTCATTGATTCAAAACTATACATGTAAAAGTACGTCCTCACTACACCTGCCCTTAACAGATGTTAAGGCCGACAACTATCGCAGTTTTGCATTCCTTATACAACATTTCAATGGATTTTAGTCCTAAGTCCTAGAGCAATAAAATTTAAAACTTATTATCTTTGTAATATATTAAGTTGATAAATAATAATTTGAAAATGTATTTGCTATTTTTTTTTTCAGATAAGAAACCTTTGTGGCGCATTTGAAATGTATATCTGACTGACTAAATGACATGTCGTGTAGTTAAATTAGCAAATAATTAATTTTCATTTAAGCATTTAAAATCAGCTTCATGCTGTATCCCGCATTCAGCAGGGTAGGCAGAGGGCACCTAGTGTTAAGACACTCCATTCCCCACTTTCTGCCGAATTCTGAAGGCATTGCGTGTTGAGTGGCAGAACTCAACGCCGCGCTTAACCTCGATACCAGAGCGAAGAAATGGAAATATACATTTAAGTAAATATTTCAATTTCTCGAGTGGGGTCGAACCCACAACCAGTCGGTTTTACTGGCCTTATTAATTACTAATTTAAACATTTCATTTATCTAATTCGAAAAACGCTTTAATTATAGTAGCCTAAAAGAAAAATAAAATAAATAATAATAACTTTAATGACGCATAGACCCATTAAAATGATTAAAATGAAAGGACGAACCAAAATAAGCGAAACTAGCTTATGTAACCTCCAATCGGCTCCATCATTAAAATCGCTTTTCCTATCATTATAATACTTACCGCCTACAGGACAACACTGAAATGGTATAACCAAATTATCGAACAGTAGGCGAAGCGAAGTTACAAGCGATGTAATTTTAATCTTGCATCAGTCAAGTTGATATTTAAGTTTCCAGTCACGAGTGTAAATAATATATGCAATTTTGCATTTCATTATGTTACTTCATTGAATATGTTAAATTTGAATAACATATAGCCTGTGCCATATATGTATACTGAATCTTTTAATAAATATATGAAAAAACAAATATTAAATAATTGTATAAAACTACGAAATTTTATGATTTTTTAGGGTTCTGTACCTTTTAAGGAATGATCACTTTGTTGGCCGTCTGTCTTTCTGTCTGTCAAGAGCTTTTATCTCAGAAACGCTTGGAGATATCGAGTTCAAATTCAAACCATATGCCTAGATCTACGGCCCCATGATTTCCTGCAAAAAAAGTTTCTACATTTTCTTAAAAAAAAGAAATATGGTCGTATGTAGGAAAAAATCTGAAAACTACACATTTGTGGTTAATTTCAAAAAAATAATAGCCTTAAAAGGAGGACAAAATTTGGTATTAAAGCAGCTAGTTGAAGTGAGGTATCAGGTTAAAGGGCACTGGCTAAGCCAAGACATCCAATTCGAGACATCCAATTTTTGTACGGAACCCTCGATGTGCGAGCCTGACTCGCGCTTGTCGTATTTTTTCTTTTCCATAAGAAGCGACATCTTCGTTCTAAGTATAATCATTTGGAAATTTTACACAAGATTACGATTAATAAAAAGTTTTAAACACTCTGTATCTGTCGACTTTATACGGCTTTGTGTGACAGGTGACAATCGAGTCGCCGCTACCTGAATGGTTTTATAAGGTCTAAGGGACAAAAACCCTTCTGACATCTAAGATAACAAAACAACATTTGGTCTTAATTAGAAAATTCTATAAAAGTTTATTATTGTTTTAACTGACTAACTGGGCTTACACGCGTTTTAAACCATCCTTCCAAAGAAATAGGCTAAAGCCACATTTTACGGGATATGGATTTTACATCATAATATCATACATGTAGACCTAGCTTTCGTTTCGTCAATTAAATGCTCTTAACTGTTCATTGATTGCTTAATTTAGTTTTTATAAATTAGAAGTTTTGGAGTTCTTTAAAGTCAATTCATAGACATACCTCGACCTCGTTTTTTATTTTCATCGATTCCATTTTTTCTCTTAAAAAGAAAATAAAGCACTTAAACTACTGTCGACACTAACTTAATCTATACGTTCTGATAAAAATGTCACCTATTTACGATATCATCCCGAGAATCTTTAATATATTCGACGCGAGTAACTATGTAGCCACATAAAAGACCAAAGATAAAATCAAGTAGAACATTTTTGTTCGAAAATGTAAAATTTCTAGTTGTTTTTTGTTTAACCAACCTGTATTAAGACATCATTGATGCGCGAACCGTGAAGCCACATTCTTCACAAACCGAGACATATCGAGAAAAAAAAAAGAAACATTCCAAATATTCTTGGTAATGACAGAATACAATAAAGAAGGCTATGGACCAAATGACGACCCTCCCAATCATTCCAAAATGGCCTTAAGTATGGAATAATAAGAATTCAAAATAGCTCTATAGTATACAGCGTCGTGTTTTCAAAGTAATTATCTAATTTGTCATCCCGACAGCTCGTGCACAAACAAAACGGTTGCGTTCAAGTCAAACTTACATGCTTAAGGTCCCTTAAAGTTCTCAGATCTGTCAGTTCGTATAAATTAGGCGTTTAGTCCTACTTATATAGACTGGGCACGGCATAGCATTCCTTTCGCATACAACAACAATTCAATATAAGGTCTTGCGTTATTGTAATAGGATTCCAATAATTTGTCCAAAAATTAGATTAGAGTTATTTAAACTAAATTTGAGTTATTTAGTAATTTAGAATATTTTATATTAACAAGGAATTAGTATTGGTAACTGAGAATTTAGTAGTAATTTGCTCAATCACGCTTTGGCTTGCTCTAGATATCAAAGAATTTATCTTTTTTTACAAAATACTGGTTACAAGGTCACAAAAACACAAAACCAATAAATGTGACAACTTTCTACTAAATAAGAAACAAGTTTTTTTTTTCGTTTTTTGTTTTTAGGTTGAATAGTCAATGTTTTTTTTTATAAATACAATAAAGTAATATCTGAGTCAGTTTTTCTACGACAAAATATTTGACTTTTCTAAAAAATTTTGAGAGTTCGTCCCCTTATATGTTTATTAATAATTGGAACTGATGGTATTTCTATAATTTATTATCTTCTATAGAATTTTAGTATGTGTAGGTTTATTTAAAAAATATATATTTTGAACTTTGTAACTTTTACATGTTTTGCGGCATATTATTTCATCATGGTATCATATAAATACAACAAAAATTATCAAAATAAAATTATTCTGACATACTTCAGCTAAATGCCAAATAGCTAAGAATAAATAATAATAATAATTAATCACTACATATAATAATAACTTAAACATACTAGTATAATACAATAAACATTGCTTTAAGTTATTTTATTTTAGATTCTCAATCAAAACAAGTATACAATATAAGCTTTTCGTGTCTCTCCTTTTCGAATCCGACACAAATGAAGATTTGTAGACTTGCGATTTAGTAGATAACGTCGTTAGATTATTTTATTTTAAATTTAATACTCTGATATCTATAATATTTTACGCTGAAACCTTTTTTGTACTAAGTACATATATTTTTTTATATTCAAAATACAATATAATAAACTTTATTGCACACAAAGAAATATAAAAAAAAATTAACAACATAAATAAACAAGAAAAAAACCACGTATGCAAAGGCGGTCTTATTGCTTTAAGTAATCTCTGCCAGGCAACCTTTGAAACATTACGGGAAACGTATAAAAATTAGAGCGTAGCGGGACTCGAACCCGCGCCTCCTGGAAATCGACCAGGAAACCGAAGGAAACAAGAAAAAAACCACGTATGCAAAGGCGGTCTTATTGCTTTAAGTAATCTCTGCCAGGCAACCTTTGAAACATTACGGAAAACGTATAAAAAATTGAGTACTACCTAGTATTAAGATAATCCGTTCCCTACTTTCCGCCGATTTTTCAAGACATTGCTAATTAAGAGGCGGAAGTCAACTATATTATTATTAATAAATTTTATATTTTTATTGTTATATCAAATAAATAAATAAAACTCTTGCGTACTTAACTAAAACCACAGACAAACGGCTGTACGTAGAAAACTAAAATTTTAAAAGCGAGTATTGCCATTATTCCTATGCGAACGGAAAAAAACAATAAACTTAACGCAAAGGAAGCTGGCAAATTATCTTAATTAAACATTAGTTTAACTGATTGCAAATTAAAATGATCCAAAACCGTAGTAGACGTCGTAGATTAAGAAGTCAAGAGAACTTTAATTTTTCAGTTGTTGTAATTCACTGTTATGTTGAAAGGTTTCTAATGCCGAAAGGCTTTTTGGTTTGGACAGATTTAGTGCGACGCTGTATTTACAACGGCTTCCTGAGTTCACATTGGTTGTTTATTTTAATGAAATAGCTAAGAACATATTATGGAGTTATATTTAAGGAATTGTGAGATAAGATAATTATAACTGGAATTATCTATTTCCTATTGTTAATGTAATGTTTAATATTATATAGTTCTTTCCACTTCTGGCCTGTAACATCGTTTTGCCGTTAACACGCATTCAAGTTCATCTAACAACTATGGAAGAAATAGAACAGGTAATAATAGACTTTTTTTATTTTTTTTCGTTTCACGCTGTATCTCTCACACATCTGGGTGGGCAGAAGGAACCTATTCTTAAGATACTCCGTTCCCCTTTCCTCGAGTGGGAATTGAACCCGGAACCTGTTGCGTTAACAGTCACACATATGTACTTATCCGCCGAGCCTGGTCTCAATAACAGATTCATATTATGAAATATTAGAGTAGCTAAAGTACTATAGGTATATCGTAGTAAGTACTATAGGTATATCGTTATATCATCTGTTTGATAATTCTTAATCGATATGCTAACACGAATAAATCGTTCGAATTACGAACCGAATAATTAAGTTAATAGAGGTTTACACCTATTAATTACAAAGTATAATTACACCTTCAATTACAGATTTTATCAAAACAATAACCCATCGGGCATATAATTCATTTATTTACCTTAAGCACGAACGTATCTACAATGTATCAACAAGAACACTATAAATTAAAAAAGTAAATTAAACTAGCTTCACGCTGTATCCCGCATACAACACAAGAACGAAGGTGCAGGGAACTTAGTGTTAAAACACTCCATTCCTCACTTCCGCCGAATGTTTCCGAGGCATTGCATGTTGAGTGGAACTCAGCGCCGGGATTTTGCCTTGGTGCCAGAGCGAAGAAATGAAAATTTTAGGAAATAATAATTGATCCCTCTAGTAAGAGTCGAACCCACAACCCTCGCGTTACAATCACACTCTGCCCCTACACCACGACGGCTTCAAGAACACCATAACACATTCGCAATTTTTTGTGAACAACGAATTAGATTTTCAACAAACGACGCGTAACGAATTCGTTAGAAAGAAACCAATTTATAATCGCCCACACATTATTTCATATAATAAATCGTATTTGAATTGCAAATGACTTCAATATAATATAAAGCAAGGACAGTATCACAATAGCGATATCGATAACCACTCGATTGTCTTGACATGAAAACTCGACCTACATCATGTGTCTTTATGGAGCTAGATTTCAATATGTTAGTAGATAACGGTTTCTCTGCCATTTTGGGATGATGATAGACTAAATTGGTGATAGCACACAGAATTTTTGCTGGAAACAAATTATTATGATCTCGGTTATAGTTAGCTTTTAAATTAATGAGTTGATCTTTTTCACTTCGCTTCACGCTGTATCCCGCATGTAGCCAGAGGGCACTAGTGTTAAAACACTCCACTTCCCACTTTCCGCTGAATTCTGGAGGTGTTGAGTGGTGGAACTCAATGCCGCGTTTTTGCCATAACACCAGAGCGAAGAAATGAAAATATTAAATATTTCATTTTCTCGAGTGGCAATCGAACCCCCAACTTGTTGCGTTTACAGTCACACGCTTGTGCCACAGCGCCACGAGTGGTCTTTATTTATTTTTTTTGTATTTTCGATAATAAAATACATTCCAATTTAAGCTTAATGGACATATATTGCTAAATGACATTTAAGCACCAGAATATAAAACTGAACAAGGTCTTAAAGTTTCACGTTATTACTAAAAAAATGGCCGTTGAGTTGATATATATTTTTTAACTAACTATAAAATATAATATTGTGATTTTTACGAAATGTTTAACAGTGAATAAATTAATATTCGATCTGATCTCATTTAAATACTTTTATAATACCAAAATCACATATTAAATGTCACCGGCTCATGAATAAATATGACGTAAAAGTCGTTAATTGAAACGACTAAAATATTAAAATAAGCTAATATAAAAACTTTTTGTAGAATGACTATTATGTTACAAAAGTAATGGTTTTTAATGACTTCCTTAAAGTGAGATAAAAGTATAACTTCCAACTGGAATGTTAGTGTAGTGTCTGACTATATAAATACACTGTGGGTTGGATTCTCATTATTATTCATTATTATTAATATTTTTGACTTCAAAGTAATATACTAAGTGTATATTCCAATCTTTAAATCTATTCTATAAATTTCTTTTTATGCCAAAATTATCTTCATTGCAAAAATTGTCTTAATTTGAAACAATTTAATTTGATTTTGACATACAAGCATTTTTTCGTCCAAAATTTCCTTTTCAAAGGAAGTTAAATTTAAGCATTAAACGGTAAGTGTATAAATAGCGTTAAATAGCGATATCCGTTATTTAAACGGTAACTAATTGCAATTGGAACGCCCTAATACTTTTTTTAGTAGTTAAAACACATAGTTCAAATACATATGGACATGGTTCAGTGACAATTTTTTCTAGTTTTTTCAAATATTTTTGTCGTTTTTTTTCATATACAGCATACTTGTATGATGTACAAACACTATGACAAAATTGGGCATGACTTAACTCAATTATTAAATCTAAAAAAATATAATGATTTACAGAATACACATACTATTTGTTGTAGGGAATAACTTTAAAAAAAGATGATGTTAAAAACAAACTTAAAAAGCCTGGCGTTGAGTTCCGCCACTCAACACGCAATACCTCAAAAAAATTTTATAAAAGTAGGGAATAAAGTGTCTTAACACAAGGTTCCCTCTGCGTTGCCTGCCGTGCGCGGGATACAGTGAAGCTGATTTTTGTTTGATGAAAACAAGCAATAATATGAAACTAAAAATTATATGATATTTTGTAACAACATTTGCAATATTTTGTTAATAATAAACGAAAATATGAAAATATTCAATCATCATCTATTTAAAGACGTTATTCATGTTTTTATAAAAACTACAAAAGTAAAAAAGATGGCATGACTTCATCAGGATGTCCATGAACGCACGTGATAGTTGAGAATCCAATTTAAAATTAATTATTGTAATATTTACATTAATAATGATCTTGTTGTTAGTGCTGCAAAAATTAGGCAGAAATTGGGAAACGGAGTATTTTAACACTAGGTACCCCTCTGCTACCATGCTGTTAGGGAAAAGCGTTAAGTCATTTTCTTTTCTATTATTTATCTAATCTAATTGAAAAAGTAACTCGTAAAATTCTACAAACATAAGTTATTCTAATAATCTTCTACAAAATGTCATAAATACAACCATTTTTTATCAAATATATCTATCTATCTGTACTTTCTGTTAACACTGTAACTGGATATATGTAAATACATTGCATACTTTTATTATTGTAATTTAATTCAACATGACATAAAAACGTAGTTTCAACAAACTTTGCAACAACTAAACTTTTTATTAGTCAGCGGAATAAAAATAAACATTTAAAATAAAAGCTGGTTTTAACTGATTTTAGTGTTTAAAACTAATAAAAGCCATTTTTTTAGTAGTATTTAGTTGTAAATGCTATAAACTTTTTAAAATTACCCTATAAAAGTATATTAGAAAGCTCACTAAAGTAAGGACCTTCAACTGAGAATACTTGTGAAGTTATTGTCTGGCATTTATTGCATTTCATACATACCTTAAAGTTTTTGCTGACAATAGCGATTGAATATGTTTATTTACTTTAATGGTCAATACGTAATTAATACATTCTTAAATGTTATTATAGTAGTATCTAATTAGGCGTATCAGTGAATCTATTAAAGAAATTCTCAGGTGTGTTTACAGAATTCAATTATTGTATTCTACAATATTTTGTTGAAATAAAAGTATTGTTTAATATTACAAAAAAAACACATAACTGGAGCTGCTTTCAGATTTAACTCGTGTAAAAGTATGTTTAGATGAAGTACTTACGTATTGTAAATTGTTTGTCCACCTGTTTAGCTTACTAGTGTAGGGTACGGGTAACGGAGGCTGTGTGCGTTCCTACTGGAATGCGACACCTGTGATCACAAAACACTGTGCAAACACACCGGCACACGTGTAAAAAAACTATGTTCAAACACACAAAAAAAACTTGGAGACAATCCGTTAAAAAGTTCTCTGGAAGCGCGAGAAAATATCGAAAAAAGTACGCGGGAGACGTAAGTTAAGTAAGGCAAAGCGGTCGCCGACAACGAAGAGAACGGCGGCTCAACTTCAACTGACGTCATAACAAATGCGCGTGGTTCAGAGAGGGAAGGTGGGTGCGAGCGAGATAGCAACATGCGATACTAGCGCCACCACACCTGTAGAGCAATGTCAAGAGAAAGGTGCAAGTGAGATAGCAGTATACGACACTAGCGCCATTTTACACCTGTAATTAGGAAATTCTAAAAGTATGAAAGAGATAGCACGATATACTGCCGAAAGCTATAGTGTTGCAAATCTGCAGCACACGACTTATTAAGCAACAAAGTTTACGGAACGGGTTCAACAGGAAGAAATGCAACGAGATAAAATCTTATAAAATTAAAGATTTTATTTACTTTTTAATGGATAACTATTTTAATGTATTTGTAATGTGTATAAATGTACTATAAGTGTAACGTAATAAATATTTAAAAAGAAATACTTTTAAAAGCATAAAAGTTTACTGTTTATAGTTTGAAAAATTTACCAACTTTAGAAGTACTTATTTGAACAATATAAATAACAATAGACAACATAAAAGTATAGTATGTTATCCCAATGATGTTGTAATAATTAGAAATTCTATTTGACATTTATTATTAAAATTATTCTATGGTAAAGTAAATAAAGTACAAATTGCAAACGTTTCGTTACCTATGTACGTATATTTTGTTTGAAATGGTACACATATTTATATAGAAGGCAAACAAACTTATTCGTATTGCACGTCACTCTCTGTTCTCTGTATGAGTAAGGCGTGGATATGAGAAAAATAATAATTTAATAGATAAAAATATTTCATGTAAGTTAGGATAAGATCGGTGATAGAATAAGTCTGTGCTGATCAAATTGTAGGCTAAATAGGCATCATTTGTTGATGTCATTTCATGTGGACAGTGGTCGCCATAAGCTCCGATTAGTTTGACCAGTCCTATATGCTGATAAACGAAACAACATCATTTTTCGTGAATTTGGTGAAAAAAAAATGGGTCAAAACACTTTAATAGACTTCAATTATTAAAGCAAGAGAAGTGAATTTAAATGACGTCGGAATTTATTTCTTCATTATGAATTTTCTGTCATAATATTATAAGTTGCGCCAATAACATACTTACTAAATTTATCTTTTATCATCTAAAATTAACGCTACGCTTATATTTTAAATATAACATTAATTTAGGGTAACTCGAAAATTTTATTTTAAAAATTCGCCCGTAAGTAAGTTACATTACGTATAATTTATGGTTAGTCAGTATACTTGCGAATATGAAACTATTAATAACGTCTTTTTTAAAAAAATACAACTATACGCAATACAGTTCACATAACGAAGTTATTATTTATTGTTATCGTTATTTGGGAGCAAATTTAATATTAAAATTATATTATTTTAGAGATTTTTATAAACTATAGACAGCGCTCTTAACCAACAAATAGACTTTTGACTCTCTCAATAATGTGTTTTTGTAGTAAGAAGGTAAATAAAAATAAGAGAATTGGTATAAGAATAGTAGAAACAGTGTTTAACCGTATTGTTCGGTCTATTAGCTTTAACTAAAATTAAAGAAATTGACGTTTAAAGTGAAAGTAAATATTCAATGTTTATTTAACTGATTTTATATTTTGAAATTTTATTTGACTACTTACTTATATGATTGCTAAAAGTTTTTATTGCAACACACATCAAATTTTCTTTAGCTATCATTGAGGTACTTAAATCTTGGTATAGAAATTGCTTATATTTGTTTAACAATTCTAAATAATAGGAGGTGAAGGAAAAAGAAAACAATACATAGAATTAAATATATTTATTTATATAATAACGTGCCAGCGTGAATAAAATTTTATTGTGTTATATTGCTTTAGTTGTTAATAGGTAGATGAAAACTTATCACTTTAGAAAATTGCGAACCTACTATTAAATTAGTGTATGGCACAGACTATGGTACAAAATATACAGGAGTATAGACTAGTAGTATTTATATTTATTCTAGTATCACTTCATCAATGATAAAGATGACGATGCAGATGCGTTGTGAGGATCGACGCCAAGACCAGCTCTTCAAATAATCCTTGAAATGAAACAAAAGTATGGTATAATTTATATATTGTGTTAACAAATTTTGTTTCGAAAATATTTGGATTTCATTGGATAAATAATATGAGCGTGGAAAATTGTAATTTTTGCACATTGTTAATTTTGTCATATTTTACATTTTATTTACATTATGTGCTATAGTTTGAAGTATGAGTAAGAAAAATGTTTGCTATACATGTTTCTTCTTCTTACGCCCTTGGAGATATTTTTTTATATAAGTAGGTTCTAGAGAGTTGGTAGCCTTTCCAACATTCTTTATTGCTTAATTGTATGTAAAAACGGAGAAAAGTGACTTAAAGGAAAGTGACATTTACACTGCTTCGGTGTGTGGTTGTTCTGTGTCGGTATTTGTAACTTATAATGTATAATTATTTTTTTTAGGTTCACATTATATCCTGCATAAAGCTGTAGTAAAATAGTAAGTAAAGACACTCTGTTCCCCATCTTTTGCGAGATTTTCGTGACATTACATGCAAGTATAATGGCGGAAATCAATGCCGCACTTGTTATACCATAGCGAAGAAATGTAATGAAAATTAAAAAATATATTCTCTTGAGTGGAAATCGAATCCACAGCCATCGCATCTACAGTATACACAAACCGTTGCTACATGTAAAAATATATATTTGAATAACTATAAGAATATACTATTATTGACATTAGCTATAGTACCTATAGTTAATTTTATTTACGAATTTTAATTATGAAAATTGATAAGATATTTTGTTTGTTAACAATTACGTAATGATTAAAACCAATTTAGTTTATATTTTTTAAAACATTTTTTTTAACAAGGAATAACAGCCTACCCTGCACACAGCAGGGTAGGCTGTTATTCCCTCTGAATCTAGTGTTAAGACACTCCGTTCCCTACTTTCTGCCGAATTCTGGAGGCATTGTGTGTTGAGTGGCAGAACTCAACTCCGCGCTTTGCCTCGATAAGCTGCCAGAGCGAAGAAATGGAAATATAAATTTAAGTAAATATTTCATCTCCTCGAGTGGGGATCAAACCAACAACCAGTCGGTTTTACAGTCACACTTAGTGCCACTGCGCCACGACTGGCCTCACACTGACTTTTTAAAACATAAAAAGTTCAATTACAAAATTTAGTATTGTATAACACAATTATATAACAAACCAATATACTTACGTAAAGGCTTTGCCTTATCGTACATCGGGGCCTGATATTCGTCTGAAGCTTCTAAAAATTGATACATTGCTGTAAAGCCGGTCCCGTCCAATCGGTCGTTGGACCTAAATGTTACTTTGAAGAAATTTCTCTCAGATTCCACATGGAACTCCTTCATTCGCCCACAGTATCTCCCGTACCTGCTATCTTCAGTCATATAATTAGAAAACTCTACATAGTCACTCGCGGATACAGCTTCGCATCTAAAATTAAAAAATAAAATTTTATCAATATAATCTGTACTTCATTATATATTTTCGAGTTCCGGATTTTAGCTTCAAATTGTACCCCGCACATGGCAGGACATGTAGAGGAAACCTGGAAACCCAGCGTTAAGACACTCCGTTCTTATTAGGATAATTTTGTTTCTCAGTCTAGACCGAATTCTGGAGGCATCGCGCTTTTGATTTATTATAAAAATATTAAATATTTTATTTTATGTCGCGTTTACAGTCGCACACTTGTGCTCTCGCACAACGACTGACCTCGAGCTGTCTGTATCCTATATGCCTTAGATGTGACATCTAATCTAGCTCACGCTATGTCTCTAGCGGGGTAGTCAGAGCGAACGGAGCGCCAAACGCTACGATCTCTGCATACCTCTTTCGCCTCGTCCACTGTCATCAACCACTTCACACACAGGGTGTCCTTATGACTTTTTTACGTGATCTCCCTCTAGTATCTTTGATACTGTGTTTTCGAAGGTCAACCGAGGTCTCCCCCTACCTCTCTTACCGCTTACTTTGCCTTCATAATTTTTCTTTGTCTTACAAGCATTCAGGCTTAGACCATTAGATAAGATAAGATATAACACTTTATAAAATTTAATTTATAATAATTTTCTGGAACTCACGGCAAAACTCCTTCTACATCAAAATGCGTGAAGTGCAAATGAACTTTCTCAGTTTGTCCGCCGTGAAAGAAATACGAGCACTCAGTGTCCCGCGGATAGGGACCGGGCGAGTTCGGCGATGCAAATGTCCCGTTGCGGACTTCACTACTATTGTAAACAAATGCGCATGGAAACTCCTTGAGCTGCCTCCCTGTGCTTATACCGAAGTCTGTGAATAAAAAATATTACAAATTAAAAATATTATCTGGCAAATAATGGGAGTTTCGGCTACTCTACATGCAGGTACAGTATGGTAGAAGAGACGTGGCCACTCTGAGATTTTTTGAAGTGTAGCGCATTGTTCAATCGGAAAGAAAAAAAATTACAGTAGAAAAAAATTTAAAATGATTCGTCGGCCGTACTAACGTACGTAAAAAGGTTAAAATTCTCTTATCGTAACAAAATACTATCATACTTAAAAAAAACTGTATAGTATTTATTAAGCATTTAGTATATGTATTAACAAAAGTTTAGTATAGGTATAAACATTTTAAATGCGGAAAAAAAGCTTAGCGGTTTTCCAGCCCGCATAAGTGGCACCGGAAGAAAAAACAAACGCCGGATGACTGCGGTATTTAGCGCGAAGATTACTCTACTTTTTATTATATTACCGCTTATAAATGTATTACTAAGTACAGATTCATTTAATATAATACTTTTTTTATATTATAGAATAAGATTATAGGATAGAAGCCGTTAGGTATACCTACAGATTTTTTTATCTATATTCTTATAATATCTAATATCGTAAGGGATCGGTGTTTGTACATGGTAGATATATCAATAAAACTGTTATTGAGGCCATTTGTTTATGTAACAGAACCCAGAACATTTTTAATTTTTTTTGTCTATTTGTCTGTGCGTTTGTTCACGCTAAGCTCTCACTATAGGATTCTGGCAAGCTCCACTTACTATTTAGTTTTGTTTTGTTATTTTATTTTAATCTGTTCAAAAAAATATAAAGTTATGTCAATAATGTAACAGATAATATAATACCTCGCGTTACACCAGCCGCTATTTAATACAATTATATTCTGTCTTATACTTCAATATGATATGAGTTAACTAACAATAATAATATATGATGATAATTATAATATACATAATAATAATAATAAAATATAATCAATAATAATTCAATATTAGCATATAAAGTATTGTACTTCTGTTATTTTTAAGTATAATTATTTGATATCGAGAAATGGAACGTGTCTAAATATAAATTGTAAAAATGAGTAATTGTATTTTTAAAAGAGTATAAAATAGCATGTATCGATTGTACGAGAGACACAAATTTGTAAACCTTCGAATATAAACATAGTGCCATAACTCTTGTTTTACTCCCGTCCCACTGAAGAACTCTCGCCATCCACCTTCGTCATAATATAAAGAGCTGCATGCATATTACTAGTAAATAAATGTTTTATTCAATTAATTCAAAGTTTATCAAGTGATGTATGCATATTGTCTTTATAATGATAATGTTATTAGATCGTGAAAGTAATTAAAATGCGAAAATAAATTATTGTGCTATATAAGGGGACGAAGCCGCGCGGAGAACACTAGTATAATATAAAATTTTAATAAAAAATAAATTTTAAACGTAAATACAATTAAAAAAAAATAAAATAACGGATTTATAATTTTAGTAAATTTTATATTTTAAGTCATAAATTGCGATTGACGTAAGGAAGCGTAATTAGGATATATTTAAAATGTTTTAAGAACTCTGTTCGAATTAACAAAAGCATTTCAAATTTTATTATTATTAGGTGTTATTAAAAATAAAGGGAACACTATGAGCTCTTTATTATAGGCTTATTATTTGCCACAGACTATGATTTACTGTAAACGAACTGAACTTTACGGCACAGTAAAATTGCGCTAACCAGATATTACTCTAATAACTGTGGCGTGGTAATAAATAAATATTATTAAGTATTCGATTAAAATTATAAAAATATTTTAATAATAGTCCTTTACCTTTTATCATAAACGAGTATAAGTAAGTATCTAACTTGATTAAAAACCTACATAAACCACTTATCCACAGATAAGTGGTAAAGCAACATTAATTTCCCAATTAATTATTCCAAAGGATTAGTACCAGTCAGGTCTGCGTTTTAAAATTTTATACGTATTATAAAAAAAATACTCTGACATATTTGGAGCTAGATATTTCTTTTAAGATTATATACTAAATATTCATAATATATAAATGCATAAAGGAGTAATCTAAGAAACCGGAAATGCCAAATTGCCTATTTACATAATATCATTTCCTTACTTTCTACGAACGAATATGATATTTTGAATCCTCTTGAGTGCCTCGACGACTGAGTGCCCCGGAATTCGAGCATTAGCTTGGGTCCGTTCGACATAATTGGTTTAGGAAGGTCGACTCCACAGAAGGTAGCAACGTTTTCCAACCGTCCGTCCACGTTAACGAACGCTTGGAGTGAGTCCACATTTGTGCAACTGGAATAATCAGAGTAAAATGGTTATTACATACTTTACTTTAAATTGCATAGTATAATGTTAATGGAAATTTTCTTATATTTATATGCTAAAGTATGTTCTGACGTGTATGCATTTAAGCATCTAATTACCTATGGTAATAGAAATAAATAGATTATTTAAGGCATAAAATGCGTTCTACTCATATGTATAATAAATAGATACGTAACTTTTCAAATATCATCAGATTAAATTAAAAACTGTAAAAATATTATAAATACTAATTATACTACAACTTATATATAGACACTATAAAAATGTGGTATACGTTTTAAAAAGTTTATTATTTATCATTCCGAAGCTAAATTAAATACATAAATCTTTATCTGGATAAGCTAAGAATCAAAAGAATTTAAGAATACCTTGAAGATCCATCAGGTGCTTTGTACAAAAAGAAATCTTGAAATAGTAGTCTAATTCTCTCTTTGCCTCTTCCGAAAAACTCGTAGTGGCAGTGTGTATTGGGAGGATAGGCGAGTGGATAATGAGGCGAGGTAAGTGTGCCATGTTTTGCCCCATCACTGTTAAATTCTTGATGACAAGATGAAGCTGAAAATAAATGTAAATAAACCAAAATTAAATTTAATAGTTCCGAATTATATTTTATTTATATATTATCGAGTCCGAACAGCGTTGATTAATATATATTTTACATGATCAAATAAAATTAAGAGAATGATAAAATTACATCTTGGGCTAATTCACTGGAAGACGAGTCTTAAATATATCATCATATACAGATATGACGGATCGTATAAAGATAATTCAAATAGACTTAAATTAATTGTTTCCAATTTTGATATTATAAAATGCGCATATACAAAAAAAACCATTTTTTTTTACATTTTATTCGTAAATTTTATAGTAGAAGGACGCATGCGCAAGAAAATCAATACAACTGTTCTAGATTTCATCGTTAATTTTGTAGTCTTCTTTGAACGTGCTAGCAGTGAATATATATTAAATTGCATGTAATAATACTATATACGTTAGTTATTTTGATTTTATTTGTAATGTTAATCTATGCATTCATTACCGAACGTTTGACAGTTGTTCTGATGTAGAGTTTTGACGTTGACTTTGAAGTTTATGTCATTTACACGTCTATTTATTTATTTTTAAATTGTCTGGTGAATTTGCGTTAATTATGTGATAATAATGAATTTTACTCTATTTTAGAGATTGGATTATAAATATTTACTTTGTGTATATGAAATATTCTATAATAGTATAGAAAAATAATTGAAAAATGACAGATTCAACACCATTTTATGTAGATCGGGCCAAAGGAGGCCGGGCATCATGTAAAGGTTGTAAAGGTAATTGTCCCAGTGGAGAATTACGCATGGCAAAATTAGTTTTTAGCCCTTACGGAGAAAACCAACAAATGAAATCATGGCACCATGTAGATTGCTTAATGAATGCGTTATTAAAACAGCGACCAACAACAAAACGTATTGATTCCATAGATGACGTTGGTAATTGGGAAAACATTAGTAAAGATGATCAAGAATTTATATTAAAGAAAATTAATGATATGGAAAAGCTTTATGCTGAAAAAAATAGTGGAAAGTATGTAGCAAAAGTTTTAAAAAATGAATCATTGCCCAAAGCAAGTACTTCAACTATGATGGATGATGAAAAAAATGAGATGGATTCGGATATAGAGGATAACAAATTTTTGACATTTTTTACTTTATGTAAAAAAATATCTAAGGTTGATGCATATACTGAAAAAACTGCAACAGTAAACCATTTTTTTACTAAAGGTTGTGATGGAAAGAAATTTCAAGGAGATATTGGTCTATGGTGTAAGATGCTTTTGCCACAAGTTTCTAAGAGGGTATATAATTTAAAAAGCAAGCAGCTGGTAAAGCTTTTTTCGCGACTTTTTAGTATTGATCATGATGACATGTTGACACATTTAGAACAAGGTGATATTGCTGATACTATCCAACAATTCTTCAAAAAATCAAATTCAGTTAAACCTACATCTGAAAGTACATTAACAATACATAATATAGAAGATTTTCTTGAAGACCTCTCAAAGCTAACTAAAGAAGAGGAGCAAATATATCATTTTAGAAAAATTATAAAAAAATGTACTCTTGACGACATAAAAATGTTGATAAGATTAATAAAAGGGGACTTGAGAATAAATGCTGGACCAAAACATATTTTAGAAGGTGTTCACCCAGATGCTTATACTGTATTTCAAACTTGTCGAGACTTAGATATGGTGTTAAAAAGAGTTTTACCACAAAGTAATGATGTAAAACACAAAGATTCACTTCAAAAAAATGTAATTGCCAAACTAAGTCTTATGACTCCAGTATTACCCATGTTAGCTGAGGCTTGCAAATCAGTTGAAATGGCTATGAAAAAATGTCCAAATGGCATGTTTTCTGAGATAAAATATGATGGAGAACGGGTTCAAGTCCATAAAAAGGGAAATGAGTTCAAATATTTTTCTCGTGCCTTGAAACCAGTAATGGCTCACAAAGTTAGTCATTTTAAAGATTATTTACCTAAGGCATTTCCTAAAGGAGATGATTTGATTTTGGATGCTGAAGTTCTTATGGTAGATGTCAATACTGGAAAACCATTGCCTTTCGGTACATTAGGTATTCACAAGCAATCAGAATTTAAAGACGCTCAAGTTTGTTTATATATATTTGATTGTCTGTATTATAATGGGGAGATTTTAATGGATTACCCTATTCAAAAAAGGCGGGAAATTTTACATGAAATAATGGTAGAAGTTACAAATCATGTCATGTTCTCAGAGCAGCAAGTTATTAATAAGCCAGCTGATTTAGCTAATATGATAGCAAAGGTATTTTTTTTTCATTAGCTTCAAATGTTTTTAATGTAAAGCATGTTAGGCAGAAATAACAATGTTAAGACACTCCTTTTTACTATTTCCATACAAATTTAAGATACCACATGTAGAGTGATGGAGCACTACACCACACTTTGTCTTATCAGAGCAGAAAATTGAAAACAATTCATTCCCCTAATTAGAAATGGAACCCACAACCATTACAAATACAGTTTGATGCTGTCCAACTGCACCTCTATGGCTTCAAAGGTAAATTTATCTTGTAAAATGTTTTAATTATTTAATCCTACTACATTAATGTAATCATTTTAAATATACATGGAAAAAATATCAAAAATAAAAATATATTTTGTGTCATAATTGAAATAAACAAAAGTTACAGCATCAACACTAAATCAAAAGACAGAATCTTTTGCTCTTTTCTATTTCCTTTTTATATTTTCAATTACAAAAAATATTTTGTATACATTACAGGTCTTACAACTAGGCCTAGAAGGATTAGTGTTAAAAGATTTACAATCCACATATGAGCCTGGGAAACGTCATTGGCTGAAAGTAAAGAAGGATTATCTGTTTGATGGAGCGATGGCAGATACAGCCGATCTTGTTGTTTTGGGTGCTTGGTTTGGTTAGATTGTTATTTTATTATTATTTTTAAATTGTTATTTTTAGAGACACTAGAAAATGTTTTTAGTCTATTGCTTTGGTCTGTATAGTTGTGGATTCTATCCCCAATTGGGGGAACAAATTATTTTCATTTCTACTCTTACACTTGTCAAACTGTTGTGTAACACATAGTGTCTCAAATTCAAGCAAAGTGGAAATCCAATTGTCTTAACACTAGCACAACTTTATATAAATTTAACATGAATTGAATGATGATGAATTTTAACATGATTTAAGGCCAGTCGTGATGGAGAGGCACAAAGTATAAAATCAACTGGTTGTGAGTTCAATCCCCACTTAAATAAATGAAATATTTATTTACATTTATATTCTCATTTCTTCACTCTGGTGTCGAGGCAAAGCATTGAGATCTGCCACTCAACATGCAATGCCTCCAGAATTCGGTTTCCGCCGAATTCTGGAAACTTTATATTAACATGAAATACAAATCTTTATAAAAAAATCAATTTTCAATTACAGGTACTGGTAAAAAAGGCGGCATGATGTCAGTATTTCTCATGGGTTGTTTGGACAAACGTCGTAATCGTTGGGTCACTGTGACTAAAGTACATACAGGACACGACGATAGTACTTTAGAGAGATTACAAAAGGAATTAACACCTTTAATGTCTAAAATATCACAAGATTTCAATAAATTACCAAATTGGTTAGACTGTAACAAGGGCATGGTGCCTGATTTTGTTGCATTGGACCCTAAGAAGCAACCTGTATGGGAAATTACTGGTATAAATTTATTTTTTATGATATTATTTATTTTGATGTGTTTTATTTATTAGTATTTTTATATTTTATTTATTAATATTTTGATAATTTACACACAGCTAAAAGCTAGCAATGAACAGACAGTGTTAATATGTGACATTGTCTAACATATTTTGTTCAACAAAAAATATTCAATCGTATTCTATATTCGGAATGTTAACACATACATTTAATGCTATCTATATCTATATTTAATGTAATTTTAAACTTTATCAATAAAGCCAGACACAATTATATTATTGAACGTTAAACAAACATTTAACATATTGTTTGAAGACGTCGTGGTGCAGCGTTTGCCTAATTAATAAACGCGATATTTGTGGGTTCCATTCTCACTCAGAAGAATAAGTTATTTAATTTCATTATTTTAATAGAAAAAATTAGGTAAAGTTCTATCCCAAACACGTAAAATCAAGAAAATTGTATGGAAACTTAGCGGAATACAGCGTGAAGGTAAAAAAAAACATTTTTTTATATTGTTTTGGTAACTAACAATTACATTTCATTTTCAGGTACTGAGCTAACCAAAGCAAATTTACACACAGCTGACGGTATATCAGTGAGATTTCCAAGAGTCACACGAATTCGAGATGATAAAAATTGGGACAGCGCTACCAACTTGGATGAACTAAAACATTTATATAAAACGTCTAAAGAAAAAACGGATGTTTCACTTTTAAATAAACTAGCAGCCACTGCTAATGACGATTACGAAACGCCGGCCAAGAAAATTAAACAAAGCCCTAAGAATGTTAAAAAAAATATAAGTCCCATAAAAAATGGCCGTCTTGATACGTTTTTGATTAAAAAGCAAAAAGATGTTAAAGACGAAGACATAGAAATTAAAACGAAAATTGAAATAAAAGATGAAAAAATTGTAAATAAGAAACGGAAATTTTCAAATTTGGAATCAAAATTGAAATGTCAGTATGAACCTGACAATCCATTACCAGATGCGTTTAAAGATAAGAAACTAGGTTTTTATCCAGACTTCATAACAATACCTGAAAATGAAAGGAAATACTTTGAGAGACACTGGATTGCATATGGCGGTACTGTGATCAAATCGCTAAAATCAATGGACGTTGATTTCTTAGTACACAACAAAAAATCAATAGAATATAAGAAAATGAAAAAATTAAGTAACAAGCTGCCTTTTAATGTGCGACACGTTAATAAAAGTTGGTTAAAGAAGTGTATAAATAATGTTAAATTATGTGATACTACCAATTTCGCTATTGTTGTAGAACCTACTTAAATTTTTACCAATTTCAAACGAAAGGTATATTTGTGTTGAATCTTGTGTATATGTTGTTGAAATGTATTACATATTTTTTTATTGACTTTTGTGTTTATTTTTTGTAAAAATTCTTGATAAATTTTATATTAATAATTCACTAATTAATTCAACAAAATCTCATCATAAAATTAAAATAATATTTTGTATTTTACTTATTATATACATTTTGCATTTTACTTAAATTGATAATTAAAAGTTAATAGAAATATTGCTTTAGTTTCTTACAAAATTATTATTTAGCTGCACCAAATAATGATTCAAGTTTTTATGTGAATCACACGATCTCTTTCTTTTTTTTCAGTCAAATCCGTACGCTTGTGGAACTTTCTAACCGTTACAGTCAGAAAAGCTAAACCTTACCAACCTTTAAAAAAAAGCTTAAGGAATATTACGAGTATAACACTAGAATCCTCAGTATCAAATAACAAATGCAATTATTATATATTTCTGTAGCTACATAATGCGTATAAGTATGTATGTATGTTTAATTTTATAAGTGTATGTATTGTTGTATTTGTATGTTAATTTATATATTATTATAATTGATGACATACTCAGTGCACCTCTTCCCAATTAATTCATTATCTCTTCTACCACAATATAGCCTGGAAGAGATTCCTCATTTAGCAATATGGCCGCCTATTGTACTATCATATCGATAATTATGAACACCCTTGTAATGACAATACAGAGTATTTTACTTTACTATTACTTTATGTAAGTAGGTGCTTCTATCAAATATAAAATTATATGAAGTTCTTGTGCACGGTCTATTATAAGATATTGCTGTATATATATGTGTATAAGATATTGCTAATGTACATATTATATATATATATATGTATAAAATCGAACATTCACAAACATATACAAAAAAGAAAATAAGAAATTTTATTGCTTCACTCACTGTAATAAAAAAACACTTTTTGAAGCGCTTTGTGTTTCTGGGACGCTATAATTATAAAAATCACTTGTATGTTTTTTATAATTACAATAGATAATATACATAAATTTTATAACTATATTTGATAAACTAATAAAATAAATTCGTTAAGCTACCTTGTTTAATACAATACTTATTTTCTCTAATCCAACGATCCTATTGTACGATGCCCTACGACTTGATTTATTTATTTTTATGTATACAACCCTACTGACAGTGATATTACGATTAATTGAATTTTGTCCTGGTTGATGATTCTGTTCCCACATACTTTTCACTTGTTTTAAGTTAATATACAAATTCCCCATGCTCTTACTTATTCATTGTTTGTTTTTTTCAGCTTCACGCTATATTCTGCACACAGGAGGTGTTAAGACACTTTTCCGCCGAATTCTAGAGGCATTGCATGTTGAGAGGCGGATCTCAACTCCGTGCTATGCATCGACGCCATGGCGAAGAAAAGAAAATATAATTTTTGAATAATTATTTAATTTTTAGTCCGCCTCGATACGCCACGACTGGCCTTTGTGTTTAGGTAAAATAGATCAAACGATATATTTTGTAACATATTACTTATAAGTAACCCACTGTTGTGTATAATATCGTCATCATTAAATCGTTAAATAAAAAAATAATTATATGAGGATTTTTTTTAAACTTGCATTTTTCTATTGAGTAACATTATCTATTTTTTACTGTTCGACCTTCGTGTTCCATACAATTCCATACAACGTGACATTCGCGAAGTGATTTGTGCCCAGCTGGCGCGTTCGTAACGTCGTAAACAAAGCAAAACATATTAGGTACATTTCGTTATCTATTTGTGTGTCATCATTGGTTCGTATGAAATATTTTATTAATAAATATACATATAGTATAATTAAGTGTAAGAAACACGGCTTCATGTATTCGGTATCCCGTACACGGCAGGGTAGGCAGAGGGCACTTAGTGTTAAGACACTATTCTTCATTTTCGAATTCGAATTCGACGGTACCTCTTGCATTGACACCAAAAATGGACCGAAAAAATTAAAATATTAAATAAATATTTCATTTCCTCGCTCTTTGCCTCGACACCACAGCGAAGAAATGGAAATATAAATTTAAATAAATATTTCATTTCCTCGAGTGGGGATCGAATCCACAACCGTCACGTTACAGTCACACCCTTGTGCCCCTGGGCCACGACGAACTCGGACGACATTATATTAGTAAAGATATGATTTTGAACACTTAATAATTGCTTGCATATTACTATTTATAATTTGTTACTATTGTTTAATTGAAATTCTACATGATAGCTATATTTAAGAACTTAGAAAACTAAAGAATTTGTTTGGTTAAACGCGCAAACCTCAGAAACTACTGATATGAAATGAAATAATCTTTTTGTATTGGATAGTATATTTATGGAGAACGTTAATAGTCTCGATTTACTGCTCCTGTGGTCGGAATTATCTCAGGCAGTTACAATTTTTTACGTGTTATTTTTCAGCCATTGACACAACTTTAAGTTATTCCCATTTGAACACTAAAGCGAAGCTGCGGGTAGAAGCAAATAGTAAAATAAAATTATGCATAATTATTTTTAAATCAAAATCAACTTCACGCTGTATCCCGCACTCAGCAGGGTAGGCAGAGGGAACCTAGTGTTAAGACACTCCGTTCCCCACTTTCTGCCGAATTCTGGAGGCATTGCGTGTTGAGTGGCAGAACTCAACGCCGCGCTTAACCTCGGCACCAGAGCGGAAAAATGGAAATATAAATTTAAGTAAATATTTCATCTCCTCGAGTGGGGATTGAACCCACAACCAGTCGGTTTTACAGTCACACCTCCTGCCACTGCGCCACTACTGGCCTCGTACTATAATTATTTTTTATTTATTTTAATAATTCAGACAGTCATTCAGAGAGTCAGTATAGTAATTAAAAATTAATTCGTTATTAAAATTATAATTACCGTAGCGTTGAGCGCTCTGTTCTCTCTGACTATCCCACTAGGGATAAAGCGTGAAGCTAAGTTAAGTTAAAATTATAATTTGTATAAGGCCACAAACCGCAGTTGAGTATCCCGTACAGCAGAGTATGGAAAAATAGTGTTAAGACACTCTGTTTCCCATTAAGACACTTCCATTTCCCACTTTCCGCCGTATAATAGTAGAATGATTAGGTACATATATTTGAATCATGTCCATATCACCGCTGTGCTAAGACTAAGTGCTACATTTAGTCTTGCAAATTGACACGCTATTTCTCCAAATTGGGTTAAAATTGGAGAGTATGACGGAATGTATGACATTAATTTCTCTCTACATACATAAGGGCCTTGAGGCCAGTCTTGGCGCAGCGGCACAAGGTGTGACTGTAAAACCGACTGGTTATGGGTTCGATCCCCACTCGAGGAGATGAAATATTTACTTAAATGTATATTTCCATTTCTTCGCTCTGGTGTCGAGGTTAAGCGCGACGTTGAGTTCTGCCACTCAACACGCAATGCCTCCAGAATTCGGCAGAAACAGCGGGATACAGCGTGAAGCTGATTTATTTGATTTATTTACATACCTAAAATAGCAACCTTCTAAAACTTTTGACTTCTCAACTCTAATACTACGTACGAGTCATGCAAATTAGGACATAGTAGTATGATATCTACTTTTGTACTTACGGAAGTTAAGAATGTATAGCACGTCTAATTATATGACAAAATATTTTATTATCTCACTCACATATTTATAATATTATATAAAAAGTTTTTTAATACTTAAAATTAATTGAAGCCAGTCGTGGCGCAGGGGCATAAAGTGTGACTGTAAAATCGCCTGGTTGTGGATTCGATCCCCACTCGAGGAAATGAAATATTTGTTTAAATGTATATTTTCCTTTCTTCGCTCTGATGTTGAGGTAAAGCGCCGCGTTGAGTTCCGTCACTCAACACGCAATGCCTCCAGAACTTTTCGTCCAGAAAATTTGTGTTAAGTAGCTCTTGGTATTACATTATTATTGCTTAGTAGGTAGGTAGGTACCTATTGAACGTAGGCCAGTCATGGTGCAGGGGCACAAACGTGCGACTGTAAAACCGACAGGTGTGAGTTCAATTTTCACTCAAGGCAATGAAAAATTTAATATTTTTTTTCCTCGCTTTGATAACGAGGTAAATCGCGGTGTTGAGTTCCGCTATTCAACATGAAATGCCTCCAGAATTTGGGGCAAATCTGGAAAGGGTAAGGGTAAGTATCTTAATGAAAACGCAGTGTCATAATAATAGTTTCCCAGCTTCCCTCTGCCTACTCTGCTATCAATTTTGCTTCGCCAATTACAGAAAACACTAATTCGAATTCAAAAATATTTTTTGTATTGAATATCCCAATTATCAAGAAAGGTTATTTATTGGCTATGTCTTATCTTAAAATATTAGTCATATCTAATTGAAATGTAAAAGCTAGTATCGCATACATTATAAAATATGAGAAGAAATTCAGAACTTAATATTACCAACTGGTTAAAAAGGTATCTACTATGAAATATAGAAAAATGGCTGTCTAACTCCAAATAACAAAACACATTAAGACATCTTGCTAAAGCAATAACTTTGAACTGTAAATGTTCAAAAATCGTGCTAGCTTTACGTATCACATACAGCAAATGTTCACATTAAATTGAATTTTATTTCACTTTGACATTCTTACCTGAGGCAAATTTGAGTGCGGCAGTTTATAAATACTAGAGAGTAACTCCAGATTTATAAACCAGAGGAACTCGAGAAAGTTTTGTAGACGCGAACGTTTCGCATTTCGTCGTCGGGGGAAAAACAAACGGGCCAAATACAGTAGGTATAACCGCTGGAAACACCTTTAGGCTGTATCGTATACGTTTTAAATTTTCAACGGCTTTCAAACTCTGCAAGGCTAACGCGGCCGTGTGTTGGCCTTATTAGTTATTTACTAGCCTATGTTACGTACATACAACACAGGTACGTACTGGGAGTCTAACGGTCTGATGTGACCAATTTTGGGTAACTTAGGTGGAACTCGACATAAGCTTAATGTTTTTAAAATAGCTGCCAGAGATATTTGTTTGTGTAATTTAACTTGTGTTTTGCCTTACAATACTAATTAATTAATTAGGTAAACGTTTCGTAGTTATCATATATTTTAATATACTTCCAAAGATGTATTTTGTGTATTGTATAATATTTTCATCTGCTGAATCTGATAAAAATGTGTAAAAGAGGCTAGCATAGCATTAATTAAATCAAATGTTGCCAATATACATTTAAATTGTCTAATAAAATTGGAGAACATATATGTATTTTTTAATAACCAAAATGAAAAAACATTTTACACACACAACAACAGTCAGGCCAGTCGTGGCGCAAGGGCACACAGTGACTGGTTGTGGGTTCGATTTCTACTCGAGGAAATAAAATATTTATTTAAATTTATATGTCCATTTCTTCGCTCTGGTGTCGTCTTCGCTCTGATGTCGATGCAAAGGGCGGCGTTGTGTTCCGCCACTCAACACGCAATGCCTCAATGCCTCTCGGCGGAAAATGGGAAACAGAGTGTCTAAGCCCTAGGTTTCCTCTGCCTACCCTGCTGTGTGCGGAATACAGCATAAGGCTAAATAATATATAAAAATATATGTTCTCTTATTATTATATCTTTATTTTCTGTTAATATAAAGTACGTATATACTAACAACAAAAGATATTGCAATATCTCAGACAACTTGCGTTTCTCTTAAACCGAATAACAATAGTAATAATAAAATTATCAATAGAATGTTTAATTAAAACACAATAGTTTCATATTTTCTATATTAATTAATACTAAATTTAGCATTCAACGATTGTTTGTGTTGGTAAAAGGTTTCTGTTGAAGCGTTTTCGAGTTTTGATTTATTAATGTAACCTAGGAAACCTGCAACGAATCTATTTTGTTCTCACCAATTTGTTAATGGCCGTTCTTTTTAAGTAATTCGTATTTATTTTATGATGAAAATTATATTATTTTTTGTTTTTTTTAATATTTAATAGCATATGAAATTAATTGCCTTTGCATGTATTGAATGGTGCTTGTTATTATGTTTTTTAAGGTGTTGTACGTTTCTTATTGTTGGGTAGTTGGGGCCAGTCGTGGCGTAGGGGTACAAGGGTGCGACTGTATACGCAACAGATTGTGGGTTCGATTTCCGCTTAATAAAATATTTAATATTTCTGTCGCTCTGGTAACGAGGCAAAGCGCGGCGTTGAGTTCCGTCAATCAGCACGCAATAAATAGAGGAAAGTGGGGAACGGAGTGTCTTAACACTAGTTCCCTCTGCGCGTTCGCCTACACTGCTGTGTGCGGGATACACCGTGAAGCTGATTTTTAAGTATTCCTCCGAGTATGACTCGAAGTAGCAACCATGAAATTATAATTACTTATTTTCCTTTTAAAATGAAACTATCTTATCTGTACTAATCTTTAATATAAGAGTATTCAAAAATACTTTTTAAAAATCAAACGCTAAAGTTTTATATTTTGCAATATGGTCTTTATTCATTTATTTATTTTATTTATTTATTTTTATGTTATTTATTTAAAATCTGACAAAATCCCAAAAACGCAATGGTCCTTCTTGTCTTGTGGATAGAGGGCTTGATTTCTTCCTACTCGCGGAAATGATATATTTAATATTTCCATGTCTTCGCTCTGGTAGCGAGGTAAAGAGCGGCGTTGAGTTCCGCCACCCAACACGCAATCAAACTCCAGAAATCGACGGAAAGTGGGAAACGAAAGTCTCCTAAAGGGAACGGACTGTCTTAACACTTGGTCCCCAGGTTCCCTCTGCTTACCCTGTTATATATGATATATACAGCGCGAAGCTAAAAAAAGCAACAGTCTTATTATTATTCAAATATTCTCTTTTTACATTAAAACAAACCAAATGGGAATTACGAAAATATTATATTATGAAAAGCTACTTAGTACCTACATATTATAAGCAAAGTAATTCAATATTACCGCCGCCCGTCTAATGGATTGGAAACTTGTGTAAAATAAAAATTGCATTACAAATTTGAACTTTCAACGTTATTGGTTGAAGTGTTCGAACTTAAGGCCAATATCTCACCAGAT
Organism: Heliconius erato x Heliconius himera; assembly: GCA_013421005.1. Taxonomy (NCBI): domain Eukaryota; kingdom Metazoa; phylum Arthropoda; class Insecta; order Lepidoptera; family Nymphalidae; genus Heliconius; species Heliconius erato x Heliconius himera. The sequence goes on from JAATLQ010019439.1 coordinate 36,812, forward strand.
CTAATATTTATAGATGAATCTGTTAACCTTGTACTGGATCAGGGGTTCCCAATCTTTTCTTGATCAAGGGCCACTCTTATATCATTCTTGGTAGCAGGGACCACTATGCATTTAGATATAATAAAAATTGACTGTGATAATCAAACAGAAACTTCGCCGCACCATCCCCAGTCATAAAATTAAAATCGTTAGCGGACCATATTTAGGCTTCTGCGGACCACTGGTTGGGAACCAGTGTACTAGATAATCCGAGTTGGACCTTCACAAATCCACTGCACCAAAGCTTTGTTTTCGGAGATTTCAGGTAAAGATTGATTTTAGGGTATTAAATATGTAGGTTACAGGTAAGATTTTATATTTTATATGTATAAATTGAAAATAATTGAATATTATAATAGATAAATAAATTTAATATTTGATGAAAATTAGTTACGTTTGAAAAACAAATTAAAAAATAAATAAATATATATAGTATCCTGCAGACAGCAGGGTAGGAGGAGGGAACCTAGTGTTGAGACACTCCGTTCTCCATTTTACGTCCAATTTTGGAGGCATTGCGTGTTGAATGACCGAAGTCAATGCCGTATTTTGCCTCGACATCAGAGCGATCATAATATACTCGTATAATATTTAATGTTTTCATTTCTGCAAGTGGGAATCAAGCCCACAACCTAAGAAGAAGAGAGATATAAATTAAAGAATAAAATAAGTATAAAATGTGATAAAATAACGGTAAAACATAATAAATATGAAGATTTATATGAAATACTCATATTTTTTACGTTCAACGCTGTTCTGAGTACGTTGTAGTGTAAACTCGGCCAACAAGCATGTTAAGTTCCTCTTGGGAATGGAATCTTGCATTACGAACTACAGCCAGGCGACTACTCTCACGTTATAATAATATACAACATTGTGAAATTTGATTTATTTTGATGCAATGTTATATTGAGTTAAATATAGTTAAGTAACATAAAGTTTACCTTCAACTTAATGTTACATATATATTAGATAAATTTATTATTGCCATTTGAAAATCGTTAAAGCACTCCGTTCCCAATAAGATAATAAGTTCCGTTCCCCACTTTCCGCCGAATTCTGGAGGCTTGAATGGCGGAAGTCAACGACGCATTTTGTTTTGGTTACCAGAGCGAGTAAATGTTATACATATAATAAATATTAAAGAAATCATTTCTTTGAGTGAGAATCGAACTCACAACCTTACAGTCGCCAGCTTGTGCCGTTGCGACACAACTAACATTCCATGTTGAGTGGTGGAACTCAACACCGTGCACACAATCAACTTTTCAACTTTGACAGCTATCTTACAAATTAGTTATTAAATTACATCATTTGCACTTTTCAACAAAAATAAGTAATTAAAGCTTAAATTTAATCTCCATTTGATTTGAAACCGGCCAAAATCCAATTGTTTCCATAGAAATATTCCTACAAAATCCAGTTTTTGTTCAAGCCCGAGTTTCCCATCCACTCTCATTTTCAGTTGTAGCGACGCATTACGACAAATCGCGCCGCGAAGCCCAGCTTAAATGTCACGGGGTTACGTTTCAACATTTCTATAAACTATGGTTGCGAAATAACAATGGAGGTTTTGAAATATTTTTAAATTGAAAAAAATATATGCATAAATATATATATAAATTGTAAACTTAGTTGTAAGCTGTAACTGTGGATTGAAATTCTTAAAGAAAAAAAAGATTGCATACATTCTTGGGCCCAGAATGTAAAAAGATAAAAATGTAAAGATTTAACAGATTCCCTCCTCGAAACCTCTGTCATATTTGGCAATCTGAGAGCTGAATTATTAGTTTTGGTAAAAGTGAGGTTAAAAGGAAATAAAACCCCCGGGAAAAAAAGTAGTAGCAGTCGTAAATATGATTGATTTTAATCGATTCAAATGGATTTCTTTTTGTTTTTTCAGTATTTAATTGATATTTTTTATTTATACTGTAATTATATGCACTAATAAGTGCGTTAAAGTACTTAGACTTAATTAAATTTAATAAATATTTTATTTTGTAGTACTGTAATCGATTATTTGTAGCGCCTAAGGATGTAAAACTATTTCTTTTATTTATCTTCGCTTCCAGATTGTTAATTGAACTGATTTTAGGTATTCTAAAATTAAAAAAATGCATAAGTTTTTTAGACGATATTATAGAATGTAATACAATGTAACGAATAGAAAGAGAAAAAAAATAAGAAGATATAGAGATCTCATTTTTTTAACTTCACGCGGTATCTCACACACAGCATTACGCAGATGGAACCGCGCCTGGCCTCGACACCAGAGCGATGAAAATATTAAATATTTCAGTTCCTCGAGTGGGAATCAAACCCGCAACCTGTCGATATGATCTCTTATTTACATCAATACGTTTCAATCAAGTTTTTTAATACGTTTTTTTTTCATTTAATTTTCATACATAAACTTAAAATTCAAAGAGTAGGTATATCTAGATTTCTAGACAGTTTAAAAATATACTTAGCGGATTACATCTTAAAATTCTGCGTGAAATTCATCCATGAATACTATTTGGAGCCATTTTACATTAATGGATTAAATTTAAAGTGGTGCCCTACATTTGAAGATTAATTGTTGCTTAAAGACGAAATGATTGTTGTGGCGCCATATTTATTTTCATTTGGTGTAGAATTTTTTTTTTCTATTATTGAACATATATTTTTTTAATTCAAACTAACACTTAATGGTAGCGAACTTGATAAATGTCTGAAAAAATTATAGTTGTGAGTTCGATAGCCTTTCCTCAATCTTGATAAAGAAAATGCAGTGTTAAGTTCCGCAATCTAAAACTTACATTAAGTTTTAAAAAAATCAGACAAGTACGAGTCGGACTCGCCCAGGCACGGAAATTAGAGATCCCGAGTTCGTTCTGAAATTCAAACTTAGCATAGCCAGAGCCCTATTATTTGATACCTCACTTGAATTAGCGGTTATAATACTAAATTTTGAGGCTATTATTTTTAGGATTTAACCACAAATAAATAGTTTTTTGATTTTTTCCTGAACTGGTACTACTTGTTTATGCTGGGTGCCAAATTTCATAATTTTAGGTCAACCGGAATTACCCTATGAATTTTGATTCCCTTGATAGTGTCGAAATGCGTTTTTTGCAATTTAAACGGCCAAATCTTTTTTTTTAAGTAAATATAGAAATAATTTTTGTTTCAAGAAATCATGGGGCTGTAGATCTTAGTGTATGGTTTAAATTTCAAGTCGATATCTCCAAGCGTTCCTCAGGTAAAGCCTGACAGACAGACAGACAGACAGACAGACGGACGGACAACAAAATTATCTTATAAGGGTTTCTTTTTTTCTTAAAAGGTTGAACCCTAATGAACAGAAAATGGTAAACGAAACTCCTCAACTTATGTTACCTTATATCCAATACCAAGATAAATATAAATATTAATAAAAAATATTTGCCACAACCGGAAGCAATTTGAACCACACAAAAGGGGAACACAATAAATAAAAAAATAGAACTATGCAATCAAGTAAGTAAATAGTTAACTCAGTTGGCACTGTTACATAAGCTGTAATATTCTAAAGGCAATATGGAACGAGCGTCCGTCGCCATTTTCACTTGTTTTACATGGCGTCATATGTATTATTTATTCACGGCGGTCGCTCCCGACCTCTTGTTAATTATGACGTGGACGTGGTTCATAGGGGAACTTTCAAATTGGGTTATTCGCGCCATCGCTCTGTAACTAAATAGTTAACAATGACCAGAGTCCTTTGGAAAAAAATGTATTCCATTCCATATGTGTATTCCATTTTGTTGCGCTTCAAAGAGTTTAAAAATGTTAGTTTTTTTTCACGCTTCACGCTTTATCCCGCATGTGGCAGGGTAGGAGGAGGGAGCCTAGTTGTTGAGGCACTCCGCTTCTCACTTTCTGCCAAATTCCAGAGGCACTGCCTATGTATGAATAATGTATGTAGGTACTTATAAAAAAAATTCCTGCCGTATGAGGGTAGTAGTGAAAAGTAAATAATTTTTATTTAGGAACTTTAGAACATTCATGTTGAAGATATCGTTTTACGTATAAAGAATTAATAAATTCATTGGTATTAAATTAGTTACTTTTTCATGGCTTTATTGATACTAGTTTGTTAAAAAAATATTTAAGTAGGAAATATAAAATAAAAAAATTTAATAAAAAAATGTGTTAGGTATTTTTTATTAAGTTAATTTTAACATTTTTACAGTGTTAATTAATCCACACTTAGAAAAGAAAAAAAATACTTATTTAGAAAATGTATAGAAATTTTAACGTCCATACCAGGTCGACCTGGTCGGTTTCCACAAGGCGCGGGTTCGAGTCCCGCTACGTTCAAATCTACGTTTCTACGTTTTCTAAATAAGTATTTTTTATTATTACTAATTACTGTTAGCGTACTCGTTTAAAAGAGGGTAGATTTAGGTGGAAAATAACTATAAAAGCAGTGGAATTGTGTCAATCGGGGGCACTCGCTTGTAAGTGACGGCCCCTATTGGAAGGAAACTAGTGTGAAGTATTGTTAGTAGGTGATACATATCACTTATTGCAATTACATAGTATCTCTTTCAAAATAGTTTAGAATCATATAGACGATGTGTGTTTTTAACGTGTTTCTTTAAAAACGTTACCCGCTTCCGATTTTTAACATTACTATTCCACCACCAATACCAATGACTCTGTGTAAAATGATACGTAATTATCAAAATATATCGTAGTTAGATAACATCCACTCAGTTATTTGCGGATTCTAAACACGATAAGCTTTAATGTCAATAAAAGCTAACAGGCCTTCATTTTGCTAGCGGTGATATTAATTTAGAAATTTATCGAACTTGGCTATATTTTAGTGTTGCTTTTTACTTGTATCCCTCTAATAAGTCAGCTTCACGCTATATATCGCACACAGCAGGGTAGACAGACGGAACCTAGTGTTAAGACACTCTGTTCTCCTTTTTCCGCTGAATTCTGGAGGCATTGCGTGTAGAGTGACAGAACTCAACGCCACGCTGTGCCCCGACACCCGAACGAAGAAATGAAACTATAAATTTAAATAAATATTTTATTTCCTCTCTCCTTTCTTTCATTCCTTCGTCTTTTTTGCGTTGACTGTCACACACTTATGCAATACATGCAATGAATTTTTCTTCTAATCATCGGACTATATATAAACATATTATGAAGTATATATATTGTGAAGCTGATGTATTTTATTTTTTAATTATTTTAAAAGTGTATAATTAACTGCGCCAAAAACGAAAAGAAATTATACGATCGTGAAGAGGGATTAGCTTTATTAATTGTAAAAGCTCCACAAGATATATTTGTTTTAAATGGAGGTACTGACTATATTTTGTCTTCGCCCAACAATAGGATGCTTTTAATAAAGACTTTCTAAAGAGTTAAACTAATGGCTTCGACAAATACAAATGTATTTTAAGTTTTTGTTTCTATTTCACTTTTATAAGTATTATAAAACTTTTCTATATATAGCGTATCAAGCGAATTAAAAAAATATAAAATTTAGATCATTTAAACATATTGAGGCCAGTCGTGGCGCAGCGGTACGAGGTGTGATTGTAAAACCGACTGGTTGTGGGTTCGATCCCCACTCGAGAAGATGAAATATTTACTTAAATTTATATTTCCATTTCTTCGCTTTGGTTCTGCCACTCAACACTCAATGCCTCCAGAATCGGCGGAAAGTGGGGAACGGAGTGTCTTAACACTAGGTTCCCTCTGCCTACCCTGCTGTGTGCGGGATACAGCGTGAAGCTGACTTATTTATTTTTGAACATATTGCAGAGGCCAGTCGTGAACCTTAAAAAATATTTATATGGGCGAGTGTTGGCACTGTTACATAAGATGTAATTAGTTAATTTAATCATAATTATTGAACTGACATTTTATAGTGAAAAGGTCATAAGTTCTTTTACAATTTTTTAAAGTGTTAATCCACATTTAGAAAAGAAATATACTTATTCAGAAAACGTATAAAAATTTAAAACCGACCTGGTCGGTTTCGAATTCACTCTTCCCCCTACAAAGAAACGAATTCACTACCACCGTGTTACATTAAACGCACAATGTAAATATAAATATGAATGAAGTACCTACATCGTCTTTAACTATATGACTGCGAACTGGCAAACTAAAACCACAGTTTGCACCCAAGTTTGCTGTTAGAACAGAACACTGCAGCTCCCACTACGGCAAAAGTTACCGCCAAGTTGACATTTTAGGTTGATTTTATTTTATTCAGGTCGTTTGTTTAGGTTGAAAGTTAAAATTTTTATATTTATTTTATGCATAATCTTTATTTTCGACATTTTTTCAGCTGTTGTTGGTTATAAGGGTTGACTTTTCAGGATATCGATGGTCTGTAACGACTATTGATATTAAATTTATAAAAAACACATGGCACAAACAGGTCTGTGCACAGTGCACACACATCTTAAATATATTTTGTGTAATTTGATCGTACAAAAAATTGTTATATAGGCTATAGTATGGAGTTCAAAATAATGGATGTAATGAATATCGTTCTTTATTATCTATTTACGTACGTTACGTTACCTTCTTTATGTTCTTTATTTTATATTTTCACAGATTACTTGTCGAGTGACATAACTCGAAGCCATACTTTATCCAAACTTTAATTAATTTTTTTTTTATAAATAATTAAAAAAAATAACTTTTTTATTTAAACAATAAAAAAAACAATTTAAAAAGATCTCAACATCAATATATCTATAAGGTGATGATATCACCATCTTTATTTTCTCTATATAAATTAACTTTTTATTAGATTTTTTATGGCTCAAGAGAATTCTTCTTTCGTCATGTCTTAATTGTGAAGCGAAAAATAAATATAAACGCCATTATAAAAAGCTCACAGTCACGTATAGATACAATGGGATGCGAAAGTCAGCTTTTGTATACGTTCATTATTAAGATGTTTCAGGCATATTTCCAGCTATGAATTTACGTTTTTTTTAGTTATTATAATGACACTACGGATTAGAGAGAGTAGTGTTAAGACACTTCGCTTCCCATCTCCCGTGTACTTAGTTTATACATTCCTTTTTTATTTAAATGATTTTATTTTTTGCTATTTACTTATGTCATCAATTGTTTTGTAAATGTTTGAGTCGCTGGAAGAGCTCCCGTAAATATCAGTTCCGGTCTACTTTCTTCGGTTGGTATCCTTGGTGTTCCGGTTGGTCGACGTCCCATACTACTGTCAGATCAGGTTGTTTGTCAGCGCCTTGATCATTTCTTTATCTTTATTAAATGAACTCACTATTTTTTTAAGGTTTCTTATAGTGTTATTCCACACTTAGGAAAGAAAAATACTTACTAAAAAAATATACAAACATTTTAATGTAGCTGGATTTGAACCGGCGCCTCTTTCTAAGCAGTCCAAGCACTCCGACCAACTAAGCCATTCGACCTTGAGAACGTATGGCTTAATTGGTCTAACGTTTTCTTAATATTTAACTTACTCCTTCCATTACATATAATAAAATAAAATAAAAATAAATAAATAAATATATAATAATTCAAAATATAATGCAAATAAAACCTACTTAAGGCTTGTAAATCCAAGCAATGAGATCAAAGTGTCTTCATAAAATCTTTACAGCGCATATAACGTTTCATAGAGTACACAAGCACGAAGTACATTATAAAATGTAGAGTATAAAATGAGGCAATAAGAATTACTAGTGCCTACTATTTTACTTGTAATTAATAGTAGATAGAGGTTACGTTAACCTAGTGTTAAGACACTCCGGTCTCCATTTTCCGCCGAATTCTGGAGGCATTCTGGAGGTTGTGTGGCGGAATTCAACGCCGCGCTGTGCCTTGACATCAAAGCGAAGAAATGAAAATATAAATGTAGATAAATATTTTATTTCCTCGAGTGGGAATCTAACCTACAACCAGTAACTTTTACAGCCACACACTTGTGCCCCTGCGCCACGACTGGCCTCTCTTACATTTCAATATATGGTTGAAATGTAAATAAAAATATATGTTCGTATATAAATAAATGCATTTATGCATACCATATAAATATTTAACTTTCTGATTCCATCATAGTACGAATCAGCCGAGTTTAAAAAATACTGATATTACAATTAAAATGGTTCAATCACTTTCGATCGAATATTTTTAATCAAAAAATGTACATAGTTTTACCGTATAGTAGGATAGGATAGGAAGAATCTAGTGTTAAGACTCTCCGTTTCCCACTTTCCGCTAAAATATTGTACAGTGTCAAATGTCTGTTAATGTCAGTGCCACGCGTTAATACAGTTACATTTGACCGAACTTTTTAAGTAGTTTCAGAATTTTTCTAAATTGAATTCTTCTTATGTGTTAAATTACTTGCCAGAAGTAAGGATAAAAAAATAGATTTAAGAATACAATAAAAATAAAAAGTAATAAATATAGTAGACTCCGTAACATACACCAGATGCAGGAAGATAGCTAAAATATAGCAACTGCTGTAAATTATCTTTGCTGACTTGAAACCTACCGAGTGAGAACGTGCTAAGTACCTAGAATTACGGACTATAGTAAAATAGACCTAAATCTTAAACGTTAAATAAGGTTAAGGGAGGCCGTCGTGGCCCAGGGGCACAAAAGTGTGGCAGTAACGTGACGGTTATGGGCTCGATCTCCACTTGAGGGAATAACTTATTATTTGTTATATTTTTCATTTCTTCGCTGTGGCACCATGGCAAAAGCCTGGCGTAGAGTCGCCACTCAACACATAATACCTCGAAAAATTACGCGGAAATTGGGGAAAGGAGTGTTTTAACAATAGGTTCCCTCTGCCTATCCTCCTGTGTGCAGCATACACGTGACGCTTATATAAGGTTAACAAAAAGCTAATATCGTGTAAAAACATCGTGAAATAATTTAATTGAACAAATGAGATTACCTCAAACAGCGTACTACTGATAAATCGGTTAGTTTTATTGGTCTAATCGAATGTTCGAGAGTGCACTCCGTAGAAGTACTCCGTGGCTTTTTGAGAGAGAATTTGTCTATTATGAGTTTTAAAGGCGGTTATCGCAGATAAGTAAGTCTTAGATTAAGACTTTAGCAACTTTTACCGTTTAAACTGAGCAGACGGAGAGGACGGAGGACAGAGATTTTTTTTTATTGTATAAAATATGGACACATTATCCTTTTCTTATTTTTTTTAGCTTCACGTTGTATCCCGCACATCGCTTTGGCATAGGGAACCTAGTGTTAAAATACTATATTCCCAATTAGACATTTCCGTACGCAGCTTCCCGCCGAAGTCAGGAGGCATTGCGTGTTGAATGGCGGAACTAAACGCCACGATGTGCATCTTTATCAGAGCGGGGAAATGAAAATATTAAATATTTGTTTTTCTTGAGTAGGAATCTAACCCACAATCTGTCGTATTTACAATGGCACGTATGTGCCCCTGCGCCACGACGATATAATAAATATTTTTTCATTAATAATTAAAGTTAACTATGAATAAATTACTTGTACAGAATACATATCAACTATAAATAAATAAGCTTCACTTTGTATCCCGCACACAGTAGTGCATGTTGAGTCTCGGAACTCGACGCCGCACTTTGCCTCGACACCAGAGCGAATTAATGAAAATATAAATGAAAGTAAATATTTCATTTCCTCGGGTGGGGATCGAACCAACAACCAGTCGATTTTACAGACACACTCTATGCCCCTGCGCCACAATTAACTATATTCAAATTACTTAGAAGCTATGTAATTGATTATTCAAAACAATTTGTCTACAACTATTGAAATAAAGGCTAGAAGGACTTATTCATTAAAAAAAAGTCTTATTTTAAAATAGATACAAAATTATTTATTTAGCATTCAATTCGGCTTTACTTATATTGTAATATAAGTAAAGCCGAAATGAAATTGAAAATTCTATATTTCAAATCCATTTTAAGACACTTTTCTAATAATATATTACAAGAGAACGTAAGTTAATTATGAAAAAGATCTGTAATAGGGTAAGTAGAGGGAACCTAGTGTTAAGACACTCCGTTCTTCATTTTCCGCTATATTTTGGAGGCATTGCGTGTTGAATGGCGAAACTTCACACCGCTTAGCCTCTTATTTTGCCGAGTGGGAGTCGAAGCCACAACTTATCGTCTTTACAGTCACTCGTTTGTACCCCTGTGCCACGACTGGCCTCTAATTAGATATTGTTACTTTTAAATACATTTTAAGATTCTCCTTAAAATGTAACAAGGGAACGTAAATGAATTATGGAAAAGATTTTTAGCGTTATTCCTCGCCTAAAACGGTCACTTCCCAACTGATTTACAAAAACCCTTTTTACTTTATTTACAGAACAGCTTCTGGTAGAAAATTCTTGCCTAAAAAAATGACCGACCAGTGCGGCTATACGGCGACAGGTTGTGGGTTCGAATCCCAGTCGGGGGAATGAATTGTTATTTTTAATGTTTTCATTTCTTCGCTGCTACCAAGGCACAAGCGCAGTATTGAGTTCCGCCTCTCAACACGCAATGTCTCAAAAATGTGGTGGAAAATGGGAAGCGGAGTGTCTTAACACTAGGTTCCCTCTGCCTACAATGAAAATTATTTATGCATTAGTTATCCTGTACGTGTAGACTTTACGATTATCTTTTACAAACTGCAGCGTCTAAGCATCCAATGATAGAATCAGGTCACGAGATTAAATTTTTTTAGCCTTTGATGGATTAAGCTTCGTTTATAAGCTGCTAAATAATGTTTTAAATACAGCGTACTTTTAAATAAAATATATATTTTTAAGCAAAGTTTTATTATTTAGTATTTGTATGTATGTATGTAGTTAAAAAGACTTTACTGTAGGCACTTTTGCATCATGCGATACAAAGAGGGATGTATTGATTGATGCACTATTATATTATAAAAAACAGAAAAAGTATATGATATGTAGATCCTCAATTTTGTGACCTTCTTGATTTAACAACAATTTTGAGGCCAGTCGTGGCGCAGGGGCACAAAGTGTGACTGTAAACGCGACTGGTTGTGGGTTCGATCCCCACTCGAGGTAATGAAATATTTATTTAAATTTATATTGCTGTTTCTTCACTCTGGTGTCGAAGCAAAGGGCGTCGTTCCGCCACTCAACACGCAATGCCTCCAGGATTCGGTGGAAAGTGGGAAACGGAGTGTTAAGAACACTAGGTTCCCTCTACCTACCCTGATGTGTACGGGACAAGGCGAGGCTGATAAAAAAAAATAATAGTTATGTATACTTTTATTGTCATCAGAACTGAAGTTACAATGCGAATTTCAACTCCAAACGTACACTGGAATGTCAAAGTCAAACATAGTTTACAAGGTTATAAAGTTATCAAGAAATACCTTTATTTTATTCCTTTAAACTAATTTCAATATAATATCACTATTCTAGTCCTTATGGCAAATTATGTCACAAATGAGAACTTACCAGCGCTCTCTAAGTAATTAGTAATATTAAAAAGTTAGTGAAACTTTGTCATTTTGAAACTAAAATGGTTTAATTTTTTTATTTGAAGAGTTATAATGAGCTCTTTGCTAATTTATTAGCTTAAATACTGTTTAACAGTAAAAAAAATCTGTAGTAATAATTTTTATCGTTACGCGTTTTGGAAAAGAAAGATTTTATATTTCATTCACAGTACGGTGCGCAGAGGGAACCTGGAACCTAGTGTTAAGATTTCGTTCCTATTCAGACACTTCCGTTTCCCACTTTCCGCTGAGTTCTGGAGGCAATGCGTGTTGAGCGGCGAATTTCAAACACCTCGGTTTGATGTCGACTTTTTCTCCAGGAAGAAATGAAAATATTAAATATTTCATTTCCTCTAGTGGGAGTCGAATCTACAACTTGTCATATTTATAGTCGTACTCTTGTGCCCCTGCGCCGCCTGATCCAGAAATCAAGAAATCATACTGAAAGTCCAGTCGATTTTAATGTATATTTAACATCCTCTTGCAAAACGATTCTATATTTAAATTTGCTTGATCCTTACAATAACCTACATCTGAGTACCTCATTTTCATTTTAAAGAATATGCTATGACTCTTTTTTATTTCTTTTCAGCTTCACGTTGCATATAGCCTATAACGGAGTAGCCAGAGGGCACCTAGTGTTAAGACACTCCGTTTCCCCACTTCCCTTCGAATCTTTCGAGGCGTTTTGAATGGCGAAACTCAACGCCGCTCTTTTTGCTTTGGTACCATGGGGCAAAAAAATGAAAATATTAAAAAAAAAATTAATTAATTCCCTCGAGTGGGAATCAAAGCCCCAACAGTTCAGTTACAATCAGACGCCTGTACAACTTCGCCACGACGGCCTCGATTTAACTGTTTCTTTATTAACCAATAGCTGCTTGAAATTCGGAACGTTTATAGGCAGTAAATTATATAAAGCCTAGATATCGTCCAAATTTAAATACATACTCGTATATGCGAGTCGATATAAAATTTCAATTTACTTTAATTTTGGTACTGAAGTACGTTTTCTCCGAAACCCGAGTGGTCTCGTTAGATGTTTAAATACATATTTCTTGTTAATATGTGTGTATGACGTCATTAATGTACCAAACTGTTATTGTTCAGCTTCACGCTGTTTCCCGCACTGAAGGGTAGGCAGAGGGAACCTAGTGTTAAGACACTTCGTTCCCCACTTTCTGCCGAATTCTGGAGGCATGGCGTGTTGAGTGGCAGAACTCAACGAACTCAACGCCGCGCTATATCTCGACACCAGAGCGAAGAAATGGAAATATAAATTTAAGTAAATATTCCATCTCCTTGAGTGGGGATCGAACCCACAACCAGTCGGTTTTACAGTCACACTTTGTGCCCCTGCGCCACGACTGGCCTCATGGCCTGTTATTGTTCAATAGTAAAAATATAAAACTTTGCGAATTTTTCTATTTTTTTAAATATATATAAAAATATAACTAAAAATATACATGTTTTGTTGGTTTTTGATACAATACCGTTTTAAACTATCTTAAGTTATGTTTAAAAAATATTAAGCAGACATACTAAAATTATCTTTTTAGGATATATAAAACTATTATTATAAAAGTATTTTAAAGATATATATTATAGATTCTTTAAAATTTATGCTTTATATCCCTCCATATCTGGCCACAAAAATATTGTGCTGAACGAACATTGCATTTTCTGCTACATTGCAGTGGGCGTCGCACTTTTTTTATTGGCTTCCAAGAACGCCGCTTGAAATTCTGAGTGCTTTCGGGCAGTAAATTAGTATTGGGAGGCTAAAATTCAAAAATTCTTCATATGTGTGTATTACGTAATCTATGGAAGTGAGCGTAAAAACGAATGTAATGAAAATTTAATAATAATAACATTTTTGAAGGTTGGTTGGAAGTTTTGGAAGGTTTGAGGTTGAATATGCGGAGAAAATCTCTGAAAATGTCTGTTATTCCTTTTTCTTCTTCTTAGCTTACCTGTCCGTCTGTCACTAGGCTGTATCTCATGAACCATTATATTTAGTCAGTTGAAATACACAGATGATGCATTTCTGTTGTCGCTATAACAGTAAATATTAAAAAACATTATAAATTTAAGGTGTCTTTCATAGAACAAACATGTTTTTTGCCGTTTAGATACGTCCGTTTCATTTTTATTTAAAGAAGATAGATTGTTGGGTGATATACTCTACCGGTATTATACTCTGTACATTGTACACATTTATCAACTGTAGGTACTAACATTTATGGTTAAAATGCAGCTTTACTCTGTATCCCGCACACAGCAAAGATTGGTAGAGGGAACCTAGTGTTAAGACACTCCGTTCCCCATTTTCCAACCAATTCTTGCATTGCGTGTTGAGTGGCGGAACTCAACGCCGTGCTTTTCCTCGGCACCAGAGCGTAGAATTGAAAATATAAATGTAAATAAATATTTCATTTTCTCGAGTGGGAATCGAACCCACAACCAGTCGCGCTTAGGCATACTCCTCACTGGCCTCACTTTAAACGTGTTTCCAAATGACTCGCTATCTATTAATTAAGGCTTAATTCCAAAAGTTTGACAAACATTATTAGTATTACATAATTATACTGTCTCGACGTAGTCAAAGCGTACTCTGCCCGTGAAGGATTCAACAGCCGTTTGAATTATTAATCTACGGTTTTCAAAGTTTAGGAGTTTGATGTCGCTAGTTGTAAAATATTTAGTATCCAGTCGAGTGTTAGAGCATGTAAAATAGTCGATGTACGTTAATATAGCTGAATCAATTAAATATTAGATTTAACTTTATAATTTATTTTTGAGGCCGTTGTGGTGCAGGGGCATAAGAGGACGACTGTAAATGCGACGGTTGTGGGTTTGATTTCCATTCGGGGGGATAAAATATGAATTTTTGTTTCGCTCTGGTGACGAAGCTAGGCGCGGCGTTGAGTTTCGGCATTTAACATTTGGCGGAAAGTAAGGAGGAGTGTCCTAGCAATAGGTTCCCTTTGCCTTCCCTGCTATGGCACTTGAGGAAATATATAAATTATTTATAGAACGTTCTAGTTGCTTTGTTAAACATAGTGCAGCGGTAAGTTGTGCCATCTGGTCCGTAACATTTCTAAACGAGCGGAAAGCGGTAAACGGAGCGATGGTGTAGCTGCGTTAAAAATGCATTTCATAAATAAGTTATAAAGGAGATACTGAAAAAAGTCTCTTATATTATGTAATGAGGCCATCGTGACGCATGGGCACAAGGTTGTGATTGTAACACGACGGTTGAGGGTTCCATCCCCAGTTGAGGGAATAAACTATTATATATGAATATTTCCATTTTTGCGCTCTGGTACTAAGGCAGAAAAGGCCCGGCGTTGAGTTCCTCCACTCAAAACGTAATGCCTGGAAAAAATGGGCTGTAAGTGGGGAACGGAGAGTCTTAACACTAGGTTCTCTATGCTTGCCCTGCTGTTTGTGGGATATAACGAGCTGATTAAAAAAATCGATTATTATGATATTTTCCTAATGACAGATATATTAAGAATTTTTTAGTTATAAAAAATGTATAATAACAACCAATTTGTTTAATAAATTATAAATTCATGTCATAATATAGAAACTTAACACAAGCATAAAATTTTCGTTTTAAGAGATTTTTTTATACATTGTTTGAGTAAAAGCATTTTTCAATTAAACTACTTTTGCTTTAAAATAAAATTGTTTAAAGTCAGTAAGTATCACTTAAGCTTATTATCTTTGTTCTTTAATTTCTTGAATTTATTGTAAAATGAATAAAAGTTGTGCATTATAATTAAAATAAGACACTCCGTTACCATTAACAAACTGCAGTTCCTCACTTTCCACTGAATTCTGGAGACATTGCGTGTTGAATGGCGGAACTCAACGCCGCGTTTTGCCTCGAAACCAGAGCAAAGAAATGAAAATATTGCATATTCCATTTCCTTCTGGGTATCGAACCCACAACCTGTCGCGTTTACTCACACACTTGAGCCCACGTACCACGACTGACATCAATTAACTTAACACATTTACCCAAAGTGAGCAAAACCTTTAATAAATATCGTATAAAAATATTATATCGAAAGAGCAGCAGTGAGCGACGTTACTTATCTAATAGACGCTTTTAGGTTGCAACTTTTATGGTACTTTCAAAAGCGGATTTACAATTTTAGCTCAGCAGCAGTGAGAAACTAAAGAAATTTATTGTAGGACCAAGTTTTACTACTTTTATTATAGTTTAATTAGGAATAAAGTGCAAGATTTATGTTGGTTTGGTGGAAATTCTTGTGTAAGCTTCTTTTCGTCTGAGTAAAGTATGCTCATCTAT
The DNA here is from genome assembly GCA_013421005.1 of Heliconius erato x Heliconius himera. Lineage (NCBI taxonomy): Eukaryota > Metazoa > Arthropoda > Insecta > Lepidoptera > Nymphalidae > Heliconius > Heliconius erato x Heliconius himera. The sequence continues at coordinate 52,710 of JAATLQ010019439.1, forward strand.
ATTGAGAAAAAATAAGTTTGTCTGTACATTTAATATTTTAACGAAAATAGCACAGGTGGGTTCTATATTTTGAAATTAATTTTAATAAGCAAGCGAAATAGAATTTGTTTTTTGAGAAAATTGTGTTTCAGCTTTAGCTTCAGCTTCTCGCTGTATCCCGCACACAGCAGGGTAGGCAGAGGGAACCTAGTGTTAAGACACTTCGTTCCCTACTTTCTGCCGAATTTTGGAGGGATTGCGTGTTGAGTGGCAGAAATCAACGCCGCGCTTAACCTCGACACCAGAGCGAAGAAATGGAAATATAAATTTAAGTAAATATTTCATCTCCTCGAGTGGGGATCGAACCCACAACCAGTCGGTTTTACAGTCACACAAAATTGTGTGTTAGGATAAAATAATATTTTTTAAACTTAAAAACTTTATATTATTTTAAAGTTTTTTAAATGTTTTTCCACACTGAGGAAATAAATATAATTAATTAGAAAACCTATAAAAATTTTAACGTAGTGGGATTTGAACCCGCGCCGCTTTGGAGACCGTCCAAGCGGTCTGACCAACTAAGCCATACGTTCTCATCCATAATACTAAGCCATACGAACGTTTATACGTTTTCTAATTAAATATTTATAAAAATTATAATTTAGAAATAAAAATACTATTTCCGATATCACATTTAAGAAAATATAGTATGTTTTTATTCAACACAACACTTTTATGTGTTATTTTATTGTCATCGGTCGCAAAGAAGAATCACAAGTAAGTAAGATAAATTTTATAGGAAATGAATCAACATTACGCTATCATAGTACGTTTAAAATATCATTTATCATTGAATAAGTTTAAGCCCTACCTTCGTTTGGGGAAACTTTTATGGAAAAAAATTTAAAAAATGTGATTTCTTAGTAATTTTTTGGTTCTTTTTTTATTATTATTAAACTATATTAAATATATACATGTTTTTTTTTGCGATTTTCATTTAGTTAATATTATTTTAATATACTCTTTTACTATTACTCTTTTAAATATACGTCTGGCATTGAAAGAGGAGAATCTATATAACAGCAAAATTGAATGGCGGAAGCCTAGAGGAGCCCTTAAAATATTTTTTCACAATTTAAGAATAGTGAAGATTGATTCTTGACTTGTGAACCAAGAACTATTGCTTGAGTTATGGGTGGTTAAGACAATGCGACTATATTTAACTTTAAATTTATACTTATTATATACAAATATTATTCTAAATTCTAATTAAATAGTTTAAAACCCAACCACTAAACGCTTACTTACGCTACGAAGCCTTTATATAAAATTGGAATAGATTTTAGAATATTGGAATGAATTTCATACATTAAATGGCTTTCGAATATTATTTTAAGCAAAAATTAATAGATCAGCCGCTATATTTGTAGGTCCAAAAGCATATTTTAGAGTTTCATCAGAAGCAAAAGTAGATTAGATTTAACCAATAGAATTACAACGACGGACGGACGGACAGACGAATCGGGTAATTTAATTTGTACAATTGAGAGCTCTACGAAGTTTCCCTTAATGGAACGAAGCTGATCATTTGATTGTAAAAAGGGCTGGAGCAGGATTTTGTTACCTTTATGTCTCTAACAAATTGCCTTTTATATATTTTGATTGCAATTGGAAAAGCTTCACGCTGTATCCCGTACACAGCAGGGTAAGCAGAGGGAACCCAGTGTTAAGACACTCCGTTCCCCACTTTCTGCCGAATTCTGGAGGCATTGCGTATTGAGTGGCAGAACTCAACGCCGCGCTTAACCTCGACACCAGAGTGAAGAAATGAAAATATAAATTTAAGTAAATATTTCATCTCCTCGAGTGGGGATCGAACCCACAACTAGTCAGTTTTACAGTCACACTTCGTGCCGCTGCGCCACAACTGGCCTCAATTGATTGCAATTGTAATTTTAGTTTTAAAATTTAGGTCTTTATAATTGAAGAAAAGTTACTTTGGATTATGAAGGCAGGTTAGCAGGTGATATCTTTGTTGGAGTATGTAAGAATGGTCCTGAAAAGGTAATTAAAAATGATACTTAAACAATATTAAAGTTACTTATTTAGAAAACGTATCAAAATCTGAACGTAGCGGGACTCGAACCCGCGCCGCCTGGGTCGGTTTTCAGGAGGCGCAGGCTTAAATTTGTATTTCGGTAAAATATGTATTAAAAATGTTAATTAAGGCCAGTCGTAAAATCGACTGGTTGTGGGTTCGATCCCTACTAAGGGAAATGAAATATTTATTTACATTTATATTTTCATTTCTTCGCTCTGGTGTCGAGGCAAAGCGCAGCGCTGAGTTTCGCCACTTAACACGCAATGCCTCCAGAACTTATCGAAAAGTGGGGAACGGAGTGTCTTAAGACTGGGTTACCTCTGCCTACCTTGCTGTGAGCGGGATACAGCGTGAAGCTGATGTATTTATTTTAAAAATGTTAATATTGGTTTGACGTAGGTATATCTGTACTAGAATGTGTACAATATGGGTCAAAAAGGTTTAACATTTCCAGCTCGCGGTGGATTATATTTCTCAAATAAGCTTGTTCGTTGTAAAATATAAAAGAATTCGTTTTAGGGTTCCATTCATTGCTATTATTTTTTACAACAACGTTTATAATTATTATTTTCTTATTTCTGGCTTTACTTTTTTCACTTTCTTTTCTATTACTCTTTTATAAATTGGGGAGGAATACAATAATTGATATACAGACTCTATAAAAGCCTAATACAATTAAAAAAAAATCCAAAATTAAATTATAAAATTATCGTTCTAAAAAAAAGTTTAAAGTGGTTTTTTGTAGTAGTATGCGGTTACTTTATTTGTACCTATACGTAACTACAATAGAGAATACAGATTTGGAAAAACATCTTGAAATGAAAAAAAATCCTACGTCTAAATTGTTGAAAAAATTAAGAATTTATTAATAAAGAGTTTAAAATATTTTACCCTATATGCTGTTTCCGTAAAAGGAACGCTGACGCTTCCTTCCGTCTTCTTATAAATATTGGTAATAATTTAATGTGACACTTTTCATTTGTAGATTTTATGTGTTAAGTTTAAGTGTAGGTAAAATTTTACGGAGTCAGGATTTATTAGTTGAATTATGGTAGTTGTTAATTTCAATTTTTCTTATGAAGATATTACTGTTAATCTTTGGTTCCTTTAATTGGAACACATTGTTTTTTTAGCCAGAAATACATTTTAGTGTTAATACATTCTGATTTTCTTCCGGATTCGTGAAATTGCGTTATTAAAAGTGTAACTTAACGCCCCGTTTTGTCTTATCTGAATGGGGGAATCTAGATAAGTTATTAATCAAACAATAAGGTTATGCCATATTTATTACAGTCATATGCATGTCACAGCGCCACGAAGGCCTCAATTAAAAAAGTACAGATTACAGAAATTGAAAATTGGGTTCTTTAACTTTTAATTTTAACTTAAATGCTGTTTTTTAGACAGGGGAATATAAAATTAAAACTCTCCATTCTCCATTAAGTCACTTCCGTTCCCGAACTCCCGTCGAAATCTTGAGGCATTGTGTGTTCAGCGGTGGGACTCAACAGCGTCCTTCGCTTTTGCTTCGTTGCCAAAGAGAGAGAATAAAAGTGTTAAATGATGATATAATTATTTCATTCTCCCGACTGGGAATCGAACTCATAACCGTCGCGTTTACAATCGCACGAGCCCCTGCGCCACGATTTTTTTTAATCAGCTTTACGCTGTATCCCGGGCGGCGGAACTCAACGCCATGGTTTGCCTCGACACCAGAGCGAAGAAATGAAAATATAAATGTAAATAAATATTTCACTTCCTCGAGTGGGGATCGAACCTGCAACCAGTCGATTTTACAGTCACCTTTTGTGCCTCTGCGCCACGACCGGCGATCGTAAGTTTCATTTTATAATAATTTCAATTAATTACATTTCTGTTTAATTTTTTCCATATTACAAACAATATACACCAACAAATATCAAAAGAACATCATCGATTTGTAATATTACGATTCTGATTGTATCTTAAAACTTTTTCGATAGCGCCCATTAACCAACATAAAAAAAGGTGGGTGAACCATTTTACTTGTTGCTAATGAGACGATGTATTTTAGTGCTTTTTACCAACGAAATTAGATGTTCTTTTAAAAGTACGAACCGAAAACTAGATGTTCTTTTACTTCTTTTAAAAGTACGAAGAGATTTTCTAAAGCAGGTCAAGTATGTCCGTCCGTTTGCGGTTACGGCTCCTTAAATGCATGTTTATAAGTTTCCAACATTCATTCGGGGAAATTAGACTTTTACTCACGTGGACGTTATTTAGTTTCAACTCTTTGCTTATTGAAGTTAAGAAAGTAACTTTAGGTAATTGCATGTGTTTTTAAACGATTGCAACAAGCGAAAGGCCGTCGTGGCGCAGTGGTAAAGCGTGTTGTAAGTGTGTGACGGTTGCGGGTTCAATTCCCACTCGGTGGAATAAATTCAGTGTTGAAACTCGTTTTGGTAATAAGATATGGCAATTTTCGAAAGTTCAGCGGCGAAAGTTGGGGACGGAGTGTCTTAACACTAGGTTCCCTCTGGCTACTCTATTATATACCCCTACTATATTCAAGATACTGCGTAAAGCCAAAAAGAGGTTATCACTTCGAGTATAGTATGAATTCATACAAATACACTATTTGTATGAATTGATTGTTCAACCAATTATCAATGGATTTTGGTAATCCTTATTTTTATACAATACCAAATGTTTCATTTCTATACAATGTATAAGTTTTAGGACAATTGATACAGTATTTTTTAAAAATATGTTTGAAAAAATATAAACAAGAACGGGTGCTATTGTTTAGACTTTTCCTCTTCTTTTATGAATATTCTATCTTTTCTATTGAGTAGACACACACATTCATCATTTCCATCTCTTTTTGATTAAGAATTGAACCTACAACTACTATAACTATCTACTAATAACATTTTTAAAGTGTTGTTTCACACTTAGAAAAGAAAAATACTTATTTAGAAAACGTATAAAAATTTTAACGTAGCGGGACTTGAACGTATGGCTCAGTAGTCAGGGCGCCTGGTCGGTTTCCAGGAGGCGCGGGTTCGAGTACGGCTACGTTAATTTTTTTATACGTTTTCTAAATAAGTACTAGTAACATATTTATAATCAGACACGGTTCCACTATACCATGATGTCATCTCATCTCATTTTCAATTATCTATTTCTTTCAACTCCACTATAATAAGAGATTACGATTGAGAATATAGTGGTATTGTTATTTTTGGGATTAAAATACGTCAGCAGGTTTCTTACGATGATAAGTACGTTTGTGCACAAAGAATAGGGTCATATAAATATATTGCGTAGAGATGATATTGCGGAAAACTTCGCGTTTCTCATTAACTGTTTTTTTTAGCTTCACGCTGTATCCCGCACATAGCAGGGAAGGCTGAGGTAACCTGGGAACCTAATGATAACATACTCCGTTCATATTAACAGTACTTCTGTTCCCCACTTACCACCGAATAAATATATTGCGTAGAGATTATATTGTGAAAAATTTCGCGTTTCTCATTTACTGTTTTTTTAGCTACACGCTGTATCCCGCACATAGCAGGGAAGGCTGAGGTCACCTGGGAACCTAATGATAACATACTCCGTTCATATTTAGAGTACTTCTGTTCCCGACTTACCATCGAATCCTGGAGGCGTTACGTGTTGAGTGGTGAAACCTCTAGGGGGAACCGAACCCACGACCGTCACGCTTTGCGCCATGAGGGCCTTAACGTAGCCGGTCAGATAGGAGAGCCATGTAGCGTCTTTTATTAGGCTCTTGGCGTCAATACCAGTAGATTTAGTGAGCTTAGAATATGTGTAATGTATATGTTTTTAATGTAAGGTCTTAATGTCAGTCTTTATGTTTATAATAAAAATACGAATATTTTAGCCAGTCGTGGCGCAGGAGCAAAAGCGTGTATCTGTAAACGGTGGCTACTGTGGGTTCTACTTATTTGTTTACTATTTTCCCGTTCTCTTTTCCTGCCCTGCTATATGCGGGATACAGTGTAAAGTTAAGAAAAAAAGGAAAGGAAATATATTACTTAACAAAATCTCCGAAACAGTAACAAAAATAAATCATAATAATTAATAAATATAAGTATTTTAGTTTAAAAGATTTCGATAATGTTGAGGCCAGTCGTGGCGCAGCGGCACGAAGTGTAAAACCGACTAGTTGTGGGTTCGATCCCCACTCGAGGAGATGAAATATTTACTTAAATTTATATTTCCATTTCTTCGCTCTCGTGTCAAGGTCGCCGCTCTCGCGCCATTGGGTTCTGCAACTCAACACGCAATGCCACCAGAATTCGGCAGAAAGCCGGGAACGGGGTGGCTTAACACTAAGATCCCTCTGCCTACCCTGTTGTGTACGGGATACAGCGTGAAGCTGATTTGATTTCTATTTGATAATATTAAACAATCTATCGTAGATTGTGCGGGGTTTCACGGGAGATTGAAACTTGGCTTAATCAATATTAAACCTTAATAGATCATATGCGATTAAACTTCGTCAAAGTTGGGTAATCGACTTGCGTAGCTTCACTCGAGTGTGATATAGCCGTATGTATGTCCTATCAGTTGGATCTCGAGTAAAAGCTAATGCATGCAATTAGTACGGGTGAGAGATATATAGATATTATAAATGTTATAAATGCTATAGATAAATGTTGTAAAATATTATTGTTTTGTGTTTTATAGTTTATATTTATTGGATATTTTTTTATTTTTGGGCAAAGGGAATCCAATGTAAAGATTTTTCCAATTTTTGGGACAGTGTGTGCTTGAGTGGCAGAATCCAACGCCGCGCTTTGTCATCTCATCTAAGCAAAGAAATTAAAATAATTAGTTCCTTTAAGTGGGAATCGAACCCACAACCTGTCGCGCTTACAGTCGCACGCTTGTGCCCGTGCGTCACGTCTGGCGTTTCAAATTAATGTTAATAAATTTAATATAAAAAAAAATCCCTTAGATTATATATGAATGCCATGACGGTGTCTAATATTTGTAAAAATATACTTTCCACAAAAGGGTCGTCTCTAAAAAGGTTAAGGGTGCCATATCAAAAGGATAAATTGATTTTAAAATATTTCTTATTGTTCATTCTTTTTATCGTATAGTAAATTTCACAATTTTAATTTCATATACGAGTGATATTTGAATTGCCTTTAATAACATATCTAATATTTAATTGGATTTCATTTTTAACCGAAATTTTCGATTTCCACTTATGAAAGAGAATTATTTAATTTAATTTATTCGCTCTGGTAAGATAGGGGCGGCGTTAAGTTCCTAAACCAAATTCTAAATTTGTATAGAAATTAAAGTACAGAGTGATTTTACAGTAGATTCTTTTAGCGTATCTATACACATGCCACGAAGGTAAAGTAAAGCTAACGGCTACAGAAAAAAACATTGCATTTTTAATGTAGAAATAGCTTAAGCACATTTTTCGTTCACGTTATTATACAGCTTTTATATTGTAAAAAGTGTTAAGTTTTTTAGCCTCCGGTCCCAGGTAACTAAGAAAAGTAAGACTTCCGTAGGTGTTTAAAGGGAACGTAAAAAGGAAGTTTACTTTTAAGGTTTTGTCTCATTAATTTAGGGTAATAAGTGCAGCGTTCATACCATTGTATGTAGGATGTAGAAAACAATGATGTGTGAAACATTATTATTATTTTTTAGCTTCACGCTATATCACACATAGCATAGTAAGCAGACAAAATCGTGGGAATGGGTACTTTAAGACATTTCCGTTACCTACTTTTTACGAAATTTTAGACGAATTCCGTGTTAAGTGACGAAACTTTGAATCTTTACTAGAGCGGGGAAATGAAAATATTAAATATTTCATTTGAAATGGAATCCACAACCTGTCGCGTTTAGTCACACGCTTGATACCCTACGCCACGTACTATCGGGCTCTTAGTAAAACTCTCATAGATAAAAATATTTAGAAAAAATAAAAACGCGATATTTCAAATTCGAGATTTGCCAAGGAAGTTCTTTGGATCATATATGATGTAAATAAACAAAATATATTAAAATAAATAAATATATCATTTATACTAGAAGTAAGTAATTTGATAAAAGAAAACATAATAATAGTAATAGTAATAACGTGCATTCTGTTTTAAGCAAGAAAATAATCGTAAAAATTTTGGTTAAAAATATGATATTTCTTATGTCATATTCTCAATAGGCAATTATAATTTTATTAATAGTATTCCAATTTCTAAAATAATACCTAATTATAAATAAAAAATCACGTTATGTACAAAAATAATTTTTTTATTCTTACCTCGATAATGAAAATAAAAAGTGCTACTATAAGAAATTTAATCTAAACAATCCAGAATATGAATCCATAACTTTTTATATGAACAAATATTGCATAAATGTCCTTCCTTGCATAAAAAAATAGGTTAGGGATGCCAGGTCTCGGCTTCCGCGTGCCAATTTTTTCATAAAAATTTTAGGCGACCTTGCCAGCAATTGCCGTAACCTATATAAATGAAAATAATATACTGAGTTGAATAAAGAAATAATTAAACGAAAATATAATTTTGAATTGCTTCTAGTTTTGCTTAAATGGATAAATTATATTAATTATCTATGATAATATTGATATATTTAAAAAGTATTCCAGAATAAAATAAAATAGCTTCACGCTCTGTCTCGTAATTAGCAGGATAGGAAGAGGAAACCTAAGACACTCCGCTCACTATTTTCCGCCCAATTTTCGAGGCATTACGTGTTAAGTGGCGGATTTCAACACAGCGTTTTGTCTTGTTACAAGAAGAAGGAAACGTAATCAATTCTTAAGCTATCATATATCGATTGAGAATCACAACCACCACCGTCGAGCTTGTAGTCAGACGCTATGCCTATATATACGTGAAGTGTAAATTAAATAAATAAATTAAAATTAAACTACCTTTACGCTGTATCCCGCACACAGCAGGGTAGGCAGAGGGAACTTAGTGTTAAGAAACTCCGTTCCCCACTATCCACCAAGTTCCGGAGACATTGCGTGTTGAGGTCACTCAACGCCGATCTTTACCTCGACACCAGAGCGAAGAAATGAAAATATAAATGTAAATAAGTATTTCATTTCCTCGAATGGGAATCGAACCCACAACCAGTCTATTTTACAGTCACACTGTGTGCCTATGCGCCATGACTTTCCTGTTATTTAATTTGAATTCCAACTACTGCAAAAGATATTTTAAATATTATGACGACGTTGACCTAATATATAATCAAATTATAACGCTAATGCAAAAATGGTTCAATATAATTTTAACAATAAAACTGTATTTGTTCTAAAATAACCTTATCAATATTCTACTAGTATTATAATCGAAGATGGAAGAAATGGAATCCAAGAAGATTCAGAATCTCGTGCCATTAGAAAATTTTTCTTCAACATAATTGAAGCTGGCGTGGTCTGTGAAATGGGAACGTACGAGTATAATGTATGAAATCTAGTAGACTAACTCTGTGAAGAATATAGGTTATGTTTGGTATACGTCCAATTTTCTGGCCAGCTCATCTAAACTTATATAAAAAGTCTTAACTGATGTAACTGCATTTAAAAAGTAAAGTCTGAGACCTTATTTTTAGCAAAATCCAGAAATCATTAAATATTGAGGCAAGTCCTGGCGCAGGGGCACAAGTGTGTGATTGACTGTAAACGTGATTGGTCGTGGGATCGATCCTAACTTGAGAAAATGAAATATTTCAAATTTTATATTTTTTGCTTTGGTGTCGAGGTGAAGGGTGGCGTTGAGTTCCATCACTCAACCCGCAATGCCTCCAAAATTCAGCGACAAAAAGGGGGAACGACGACAAGTGTATTCACATGAGGTTCCCTCTGCCATCTGTAATGTAGAGCAAATAAACATTTTCTATAATTACATATTAACACTAACCTAAATTATTTACTGTAAACACAAAAAATTAAATACTGTAAACATACAAAACTGAAAAGTCGAAGAAGTCCTTTTGTCCGTAATATCTTCTCACATAACGTTATTTACATAAAGAGTTGCAATTAGCGAGATCGGGTCATTATCATTTTAGTCTCTATTTAAACATTTATCTGCAATTCTGTTGATTGGGACGTGGAGCCGTGAACCAATTAATGTGACCTACATTCTTGTAAGAACCCATTTTCGTGTTCGATCATAATTTTGTAGGAAAAATTTGAGAATATATATACTACCACGTTTGAGACTTTTATATAAAGTGCATATTATAGTTTTAAAGATAATTTTACGGTATATTAATATAGTTTTTATAAATCTATTCGTATTATAGGAAATCTATTTTGAGGGTTTCGTGGCGCAGTGGCACCAATGCGTGATTGTAAGCGTGAAGGTTGTGGGTTCAATTTTGATTAGGAGGAATAATTAATATTGTCACTTTTGCGTTCTGGTAACAAAGATAAATGTGACTTTGAATTCGGCGTAACTACTTTCCGCCAGATACAGAGAATACAGAATGAAGCTGGAAAAAAAGAATATTTCGACACCAACGCTATATACTGGAAAACAAGAAACTTACAAAAAACCCTTCACCTATAATTCTATAACAGTATTTAAACAAAATTTTTTTTTATCCTATATTTTATTCATAAAACTTAATGAGGCTGTATACATACATATAAATATTTCAGACGCGACTGACCTGTTAATGACACAGCCGGTGCATATTGTCTGTCGCGAAGAGCTAGCTGGCTTGTCGCACATATCTTTTTTTAAAGAGAAGTGTCTCTCACAAGTATTCAAGCAAGAACTCATTTCATTTCGGTTTTCTATTTATATAGAATAGGATTTTTTTTTCACTCTCAATGCTTGTATAGTAGGGTCACCTAACGTTTAGCACAATCTTTTCCTTAGTATTCGTCGAAATTTCAATTTATTGCGTTTTGGGTAGCGAAACTCAACGCCACGTTTTTGTCTTGATACCAATGACAATATTAATAAATCATAATTTATTTAACCGACTGGGAATCGAATCCACAACCGTCACGTTACAGTCACACACTTGTTCCCCTGCGTCACGACGGCCTTTTATCAAGACGAAATGTTACAATAATATACTATTTAGATGGAATCAATTTGTTTTATGGTTTTAAAAGAAGCTATATTGTGGAGTTACGAAATAAATCATATTATGTAAAAGTATATCTACATATACTTACTGCAATACAACTGTAGCGTGGTTGACCGAGCAATTCAGTGCCATAGTAAATTCAAATGTAATTAGAAACAGAAAATATATGTAATTTTTTAGCTTCACACCTTTTACTGCATATAGAAAGGTTCTTCGTTTTCTATCGCTATATGAAACTTTGTATAAGCGGCGGAACTCAACGCCGCATTTAGCCTTATTTAGCTGGTTATTTAAAATATTTGTAGAGCAATTTGGAGAGCAAAAAGAGAATTTACAAGAACTTTTACATAATAAATATATATAAAATATCAGCTTCACGCTGTATCCCGCACACTAAGACCGCTGTTAAGACACTACGTTCCCCAATTTCTGCCGAATTCTGGAGGCATTGTGTGTTGAGTGGCAGAACTCAACGCCGCGCTTTGCCTCAACACTAGAGCGAAGAAATGGAAATAAAAATTTAAGTAAATATTTCATCTTATCAAGTGGGGATCGAACCCACAACCACTAGTCACGCCACGACTGGCCTCTACGTGTCATAATAAAGATGTGTCCAAAAACAAATATTTTTTAAAACAACAACTATTTCACTATAAATTGCGTCATAACTTGCGAAGTCACGTATCAGCCCACAAGTAAATCGAGGAGAATTTTGAAGAAGATTCTCGAAGAAATTAAGTTCAAAGATAGATTGAGTGTCAAGTTGGTTGGGAAGTGATGAAGTAGCTGTACGTCTCCAGAAATGCAATTTAGTGCTGCATTAATCAGAATAATATGTTACTTTAGATTCGTAGTTGAGTTGAGGCCGGTCGTGGCGCAGCGGCACGTGGTA
>JAATLQ010019439.1:64898-109300 GCA_013421005.1 Heliconius erato x Heliconius himera
CGACTGGTTGTGGGTTCGATCCCCACTCGAGGAGATGAAATATTTACTTAAATTTATATTTCCATTTCTTCGCTCTGGTGTCGAGGTTAAGCGCGGCGTTGAGTTCTGCCACTCAACACGCAATGCCTCCAGAATTCGGCAGAAAGTGGGGAACGGAGTGTCTTAACACTAGGTTCCCTCTGCCTACCCTGCTGTGTGCGGGATATAGCGTGAAGCTAATTTAATTTAATTTTTTTATTTTAGATTCGTAGTTCTGTTAATTTGAGATTTTGTGGTATTTTGGTGTAAAGTATGTGGTAGTTTAGGGTTTTGTTTATTGTTATTATATATTTATGGACGTCGTGGCGTAGTGGAGTAAACGTGTGACTGTAAACGCGATAGGTTGTGGGTTCGATTCACATTTGAAGGAATGAAATGTTTAATATTTTAATTTACTCGCTTTGGTAACGAGGCAAAACGCGCCTTGCCTTAGAAATTGAACGGAAGGTAGGAAACAATAGTGTCTTAACACTAAGTTTCCAGATTCCCCCTGCTTACCCTGATACGCTGTATCACGAAAAATATATCTATACAAAAATAATAATTGTTATATACAAGATATAATTTACATTAATAATTATACAAGTATATGTTATAAAATACAAACTTTCACCTAGCTTCTGCCGCGTGAACAAAAAGAAAAAACCAAGAGTTGTGGACCGCAGATGAGAGGGTACATCAAAAAGATTAACGTCATGTAATATAGCTTATAACCGTCCTCGATAAATGGAGTGGCTAACACAAAAAAAAATATAAATATAAAATATTTTTTCGTTTCGAACCTTTAATTTCTGAGATAAGAACGTTCAACCAATCAAACTCTTCATCTTTACAATATCATTCGTAGAGGTATTGGGAAAAAAAATAAACTGAAAGCTTCTAACTATACGATAAATAGTATAATAGCTATTCTAACAATCTACCAACTACATAGATCAAAAATATTTTACTGTAGAAACACAATTATTACAAAGGTATTAATACTTAAGCATTCAGAATAATTAATAACTCATTTTCACGCTGTAGCCCGCACACAGTAAAATAGGCAGAGGGATCCTAGTGTTAAGACACTCCCTTGCCCCCTATCCGCAGAATTTTTCGAGGCATTGCCTGATGAGTGGGGAACTCAACGCTGCGCTTTTGCTTTTGTAGCAACGTAGAAATTAAAATATTAAAAAATAATTAATAAATAGTTCCACTGAGTGCGGATCGAACCCAAAATCGTTGCGTTACAGTCACACCTTTGTGCCCATGCGCCACGGCGGCCTTATTAATAATAAAATGTAATAGATATTGGCATTCTGACTTATAAATCGATTTATTTTGTCACACTATTGGGCCGTCACGTCACGTATAATACGAACCAGTGGTATTTCATACAAAAATCGAATATACCAGTTTAATTTTATATTATATATTTAATACCTGTATTAAGTTAATTGCTTAATGATAATGAGTACTAATGATAGTTATAATATCAATATCAACAGAAATAATGTTATCGCCTGAAAATAATATGTACATTCATTTGCATTACGCTAGTTGAATCAGATTTAAAAGTTATAGAAATATATTTACTATAGAGATTATTAATTGTTTAAGCGTAAACAACAAATATCTTTCAAGACTTGTATATATAGACTTCCGTATCTCAAAAGGTCAACATAGAACCCTTTAAGGATTACTTTGTTGTCCGTCTGTCTTGTGCTGTAAAAATCAAGCTTCTAAGTCAGCGCAATCAAAAGATGATGGTGATAGCTTCACGCTGTATCCCGCACTCAGCAGGGTAGGCAGAGGGAACCTAGTTTCCCACTTTCTGCCAAATTCTGGAGCTATTGCGTGTTGAGTGGCAGAACTAAACGCCGCGCTCGCCACAATCAAAAGATAAGAGCATTTATGCATCGATTTTACTGCATTTTGTATGCTATCCGCCGCGTAATCAAAACCTGACGACAGATATTGCCCGTGGATCTAAAATTATGAAATTTCACAAGTGATAATTAAATAGAAATAAATCATAACAAACTTATATTTTGTATTTCAGTACATACAAAATGAGTGCATATGCCCGCAAACGCAAGTTTGTCAACTTTTATAAGTTGTACTTCTTGTTGACATACAATCTTAAAAATGATAGCTTCGGTGAGAAATATTTAATATTTTTGCATCCTTGTTCTGATAACAAGGCAAAGCGCGTTGAGTTGCGGTACTCTACGTGCAATGTCTCAAAAATTCAGTGGAAAGTGGGAAACGAAAGTATTTTAATAGTAACAGAGTGTCCTAACATTAGGTTCCCAGGGTTCCTTTGCCTGCTCCACTATGAGCGAACAGCGTGAAGTTAAAAAAAAGTACCATTAACAAAATACAAATTTGTTTATACATACATACATTTTAATAATAGCAAACCAATTACTTTTAGTCTAATAAAATTTAAAAGCTCACGTCAGTGTTAAGCGAGGAAGAAAATCATCAGGTATTCACAACACGAGCTGTTTTTCTACCTTAATTGGTCATTAGCATTGTATTATAGTATTAATTATTTTTTAATAGGTTATTTAATTAATCCGCTTCACGCTATATCTCGTATATAGCAGGGTAGGCAGAGGGAGCCTAGTGTTAAGACACTCCGCTTCCCACTCTCCGCTAAATTCTGGAGGCATTGCGTGTTGGTTGTTGAGCGTAACTCAACGCCGCGCTTCCTGGACAGCAGAGCGAAGAAATGAAAATATTCAATAATTCAGTTCCTCGAGAGCAATATAAAAAACTATAATATACACTTTAAAAAGACAGTAAAGATGTACGAGTATATTCAACAAAAATAATCTTAATTATTTTTTCCTTATTATTAATGAAAATATATTATTTACTGTTTTAACATTTTTTAAAGTTTTATTCCACACTTAGAAAAGAAAAAACTTATTTAGAAAACGTATAAAAATTTGAACACGTAAAAAAATTTAAATTCAATTTTTTATACGTTTTTTAAATAAGTACTAACTGTTGTATGTTTCTATAATTTTTAAAATGTACGTTCGTTTGTACTCACCAATCTCTAGAACTGACTATGGACTATATTGGACTGATTTAAAATAAATATGTTTGCTACGTTACATATAGTAAACCTGAGCGTCACAGGTATTTGTAATTGCAGATAATAAAAAACCGATTAAGCTCGAGTCAGACCCGCTTATCGAGGCTGCCGTATCAATTTCAGGATTGTAGTTCAAAGTTAAATACAACTTATAAAAATTGACAAACTTTGGTTAAATTTCTACTTTATTTGTATAGTTAGTTCTCACCTCGTGCCAAAACTGTAAGTCCACAGTAAGTACTCTATAAGTTTTGATTAAGTGGCGAATTTCATATATTATAATTTTTAAGAAAATTCGACTTCCTCAATTTCAACCGAATCCCATACTAATCAGAACCTACCCAAACTTTTCTTGAATCAAATCCATAAAGTGTATCCTTTCCAATAAAAAAAGAATCATAAAATCGGTTGGCGGGATATTGAGCTATTCGACCATTCGTCGCGCACATACTTAATGCAGACTTATGTAATTTTCTGAAATGGACCAAATTAAAATGGGACCACACGGAAAGTACTAGCTTCAAATTAAAAAAAAACATCAAAATCGGTTCACAAAGTCAAAAATTCTGAGAAAATAAAAATATAGTCGAATCCATAATCTTCTTTTACAGAAGTCGGTTAAAAATATAGCAAAATCTATGCATAAATGATACTAGCGTATCTCTTGATTGCGTTGAATTTTGCTGATAGAGAAACCTGAATATTTGATATTAGTCTCATCTTTGACAGACGGACACCAAAATAATCCTATAAGAACACTAAAAACGAATAAGTAAAAGAACTTAGTGTTTAACATAAAATGTTCCACTACAATACAGGCGCCATAATTAACAATACTGGGACCGACCATGCATAACTAAAGACGACCGCAGACGAACCCCGCCCAAACCGTAGTCACTTCGAACTGAAATATCTTTGTTTACTAGAAACGATATTTGCCTTGTTTCATTTCTGTTTGTGTATTAAAGTCAATGTTTTAGAGAAGCGCTTTGTGTTTCACAATTATAAATTCAAAATGAAAATATTTTATGAAGCCTATGTAATGTCAGCACGTTGTTGTGACGCGGGCGGAATGTAAATTACTGCTGTACGCACTATATATTTATGTATATGGTTTCTAGTGACATATTTATTTTTTGTCATATATTCTAGTAACTCAGACGCAAACAATAAATATAAATTAAATTAGCTTCACGCTGTATCTCGCACACTACAGGGTAGGCAGAGGGAACCTAGTGTTAAGACATTCCGTTCCCCACTTGTCGCCGAGTTCTGGAGATATTGCGTGGCGGAACTGAACGTTACCCTATGCCTCGACAGCCGAGCGAGGAAATGAAAATATAAATGTAAATAAATATTTCATTTCCTCAAATGGGGGTCGAATCCACAACCAATGTATTTTACAGTCACACATTACAATGTGTGCAGGGGTACACCCCTGCGCCATGACTGGCCTCTATAACTATAATATCTCAATTAATATAATATTTAAAATATGCTTCATTTACCTTTCTAGGTTTTTATAAAAAAAATCTCTGCCTTTATCACAAAATAAAAATTGTCGTATTTAATGAAAAAAAAAACAGTTTGATTTTCAATTCTCTAATAAAAGTGAGTTAACAACTCCTATAATATTTGCACTAATTATGGGAGCCCATACGTATGTATGTTAAACGAACCTCAAAAATATAGGGTAATAACAATCCGTCCTCGCTTTTTCTCATGTTTTAATATTACCCCGTGCGTATAACGAATCGTTATGTCCAAAAATATTATTTTCATATGAATATTATTTTTATATACAACGGAGAGGGAGAGAAATTCTTTCTTTGGTCAAAAAATCCTACTCTCTCTCTCTCTTAATTTGTTATTAGGGAAGGCAGAGAGATTCTAGTTATCTATATGGTTCTATGGGTCAATATCAATCTATTCTATGATCGTCTATTAGCCTGTCCTCGTCCACTGCTGGACATAGGCCTCTCCGATGGTACGCCATTGATCTTCGGCTCTTCGGCAGTCACTTTCATGCTACAACAGTTAGCAGGAGCTTACGGGTTCAATCCTGGTTAAGCAAGTTAATTATTATCATTTGCCCCCATCTCCAAAGACCAAACGTGAACGTTGAATATACATCGGGCGGAAAGTGAAGAACAGAATGTCTTGAAACTAGATTCTCTTTGCTTATCCCATTTTACGGGTTAGTGCGTGAAGTTAAAAAAGGAAACTTAATAAAGTCTTGATATTGTTTAATTTCTGTGTAAAATAATTATAAAATTTACTTATAATATATATAACTATTTTTTTTAAGAAACGACAAATTAGCAATAATAACGCAATATTTAGCATTTCGCAAGTGTCAATTACGTTTCAGTGGATCGCGCATATTCATTACAATAGAGCTGCGGCCGGCGACGGAACACGAAACGAATTAAATTGGTCGAAATAAAACTTAACCAGCAAAACCGACGCTTATCATATATTTTTTATTTTTTTTATTTTTAGGCCATTCGTGGCGCAGCGGCACCAAGTGTGACGGTAAAATCGACTGGTTGTGGGTTCGATCCCCACTCGAGGACGTGAAATATTTACATAATTTTATATTTCCATTTCTTCGCTCTGGTGTCGAGGCTCAGCGCTGCGTTGAGTTCTGCCACTTAACACGCAATGCCCCAGAATTCGGCAGAAAGTGGGGAACGGAGTGTCTTAACACTCGGTTCCCTCTGCCTACCCTGCTATGTGCGGGATACAGCGTGAAGCTTATTATTTATTATTTATTTAAAATGTATATAATATTTCTATCAAATTGCAGGCAAAAGCTTCATAGTTAAAAAGATATCTTATTTAAACGTTTCATTCACTCCGACTCGTGGCATAATTTACTTCAACATTTATTTGAAAATCGACTACAATAAAGTATTTAAAATATAAATTCTTTTATAATTTACTTAAAAGCATGTCTAGTTTGATCATTAATAATGTTGGTGTCGCGTCCATTTTAATTATAAAGAGAATACCTGTTGTAAAGGTTGCAAGTTTTATATTGTTAAATGGGTTTTTTATTGTGTTTAAGCACATAAATGGGGAAAAAATAATTTAATTCGTTTTTGTTCTTCTTAATTTAAGCTATTTGTGACGAATCTAAATGCTACAGAGCTATAGATATAACGATAGAACAGTTTCAGCGAAAAAGAATAATAAAATCGAGTCATCTAATAAGATTATTATTATATTACTTACTATGGAATAAACCTAATTAGATAATGACACAGCACGAACTAAAAAATTCATATCAACAGTAATAATGTTAGAGATTAAACAAGATTCGAAGTATTTGTTTTATATATATGTATATATCTTTTTTTTAATTATTTTGCTTGCTTATGAAGATTTTATACGAATATCGATTTCGATACAGCTACACGCTGTATCCCGCACACAGCAGGGTAGGCAGAGGGAACCGAGTGTTAAGACACTCCGTTCCCCACTTTCTGCCGAATTCTGGGACATTGCGTGTTAAGTGGCAGAACTTAACGCCGCGCTGAGCCTCGACACCAGAGCGAAGAAATGGAAATATAAATTTAAGTAAATATTTTATCTCCTCGAGTGGGTATCGAACCCACAACCAGTAGATTTACAGTCACACTTTTTGCTCCTGTGCTTCTAATGTAATATATAGAAAACTTTTAATAATTTTCGAAATCGAATAAAATTGGGACACCAATACAAAGATACAAATGAAACGATAAAAAATCAAATTTCCTCAAAATCGTTTTAGAATAACATTGACGTTTCAAATATACAAACACAATCTAACGCCATTTTTATAAGAGACAAACCAAATTTAGAGACAAAAAGATCCAATATAGCGTCGCGGCAAGACGAATTTATATTCAAGTGGGTTATAAAATGATTTTATGTCATTTCTAGGGAACGGTCTGTGGAAGACACGAGGATTTGTGACCCTGCGGTTGCCGACTTCTAAGCAGTTTGACTAGCGTACTGTAGTCAAAGGTAAGAGGTTGGCAATTATGAAAGGGTTGTTCTGAACTGTTAAGTCGATTTGTTATCGAGTTATTTATAATTAGTGTAGAAAGTAGTGTCTAATAAATTGTGTGGAAAGTGGAAAAAATAAGGCATGATTAAAGAAATTTAATTTAACTTTTACAGCTTATTTACAAAATAAACAATTCTTCTATTTGCTTGTTGTAAGAGTTTAAATGTTCTAATGAAAGAATAAAATGTTGCTAAGATCGACATTTATCGCACAAAGCAGGGTAGGTAGAAACATGGGGATCTAGTGTTAAGACTCCGTTCTCATTAAGACACCTCCGTTCTCCAATTTCCGCCGAAATCTAGAGGCTTCGCATGTCGAGTGGCGGATCTCACCGCTGTGCTATGTTTCGTCATTAAAATGAGTAAATGAAAATAAAAATATATTATTTCATCAAGTGGGAATCGAACCTACAACCTATCACATTGACTGTCACAAGTTTGTGCCCTTGGGCCACGACTGGCCTCTACTTTTCTAATATTCCTTTAAAGCTAGCTAGTCTAGTCTAGCTATATGATATGCGATTCAATATTTATATATTCAACAATTTTCAACGCCTGAAATTTGCGAACATTTTCCTGAAATATATGGTAGCCGATTTCAAAATTTCCGAACGTGTATCACATTTTCAATCGAAAATTAGCATTAGATTTTGAATATTTAGGTGAAATATGTGCAATAATAGTATTAAATTCGTGGTTTCCATAGTATTGAGTCTGCATGGAATATTTAATTTTAGTCGATTAAAATCCACACCGATATTATGAATAGAAGTGAATATTTCCATACGAAATAGCGTCCTAAGTAAGCTGCCTAAAGCGATGGCTTCAGATATTGTTTGAAAATACCATTATTCCATCATTTTCGTGAACATTTTGGGTAAAACGTTTGGAGTTTGGCCTTTAGCTTTAAATTTTTGTAATATAAGCTTAAATTGGGGTTATTTACTTTCTGAGCGCGGGTTTTAAACACATAAAGTAAGGAAAAACAAAAAGTTATTATTTACAACCAATAGAACCAATAGATTTTCATAAAATAAATAAAATAAATCAGCTTCACGCTGTATCCCGCACACTGCAGGGTAGGCAGAGGGAACCTAGTGTATTAAGACACTCCGTTCTCCACTTTCTGCCGAATTCTGGAGACATTGCGTGTTGAGTGGCAGAACTCAACGCCACGCTTGTCCTCGACACCAGAGCGAAGAAATGGAAATATAAATTTAAGTAAATATTTCATCTCCTCGAGTGGGGATCGAACCCACAACCAGTCGGTTTTAAAGTCACACCTTGTGCCGCTGCGCCACGACTGGCCTCATAGATTTTCATATTTTTTATTATTACTAGGAATATTTTCTTTATTTTTGATTGGTATTTTGTAGTATATGTATAAAAATAATATTCGTGAAATAAGTCAATATAATAATCAAAGCACGAAATATTACATAAAAATATATTTTTAACATTTTTTCAGTTTCACGCTGTATCCCGTATGTACGATGAGCAGAAGAAGCTTAGTAGACACTCCCTATTTTCCACCGAATTCTGGAGGCATTACGTGGCGGAACTCAACACCGCACTTTGCCTCGACACCAGAGCAAAGAAATGAAAATAATAAATATTTCATTTCCACGAGTGGGAAACGAATCTACAACCTCTCGCGTTTACAGGCTCACGCATGTGAAAAAATATGGATTTTTGTCAACATAAATTATAATATTATTAACTTAAAATATACTACTAAATATACTTAAAAATATACTACTATATTATTTAATAAACTAAATTTTAACATTCTATAAACACTTTTCTGTCAAACGTTAATTGACTTGTAACCCAAAACTGATTCAACGACAGTAAACTGTTCTCAATACGCTTAGTGCCAAGTTTTATCGACTTTATGTCTAACAAGGTAAACATACAAATGAGATCAGCTTGCGGATTCTACAGTGTCCGTACTATAGAAGAATATTTTTAGTACGCGTTCTGAAAAAATGATTATATATTTCGTATAATATATTTCATATATTTAGTAGACTTTTTAGTTTCATCCGTATCCTGTACGTAACAGAGAGGAGGTGAACCTGGGAACCTAGGGCTATATCACTCTACCTCCCATTAGGACAGTTCCGTTCCCCACCGAATTGAATTCCGCCGAATTCTGAATGTCGGGACTCAACGCCGCAGTTTTGCCTCATTACTAGAGCGAAGAAATTAAAATATTAAATATTTCATTCCCACGTGCGGGAATCGAACCCATAAACATTCCATTTATAGTCACAATGCTATATACGTGGTAAACGTTGAAGATTAAGCCAATTACACTAATTATGCACTATATATCTATTTTTTTTATCCTTAAAGAGAAATGTTTTTTTGGAGAACTACCTACTAAAACACTTCGTTTACATTTTTCGCTTTTATGGGATATTTCGTTAAGTCATGGAACTCAAAGCATTATTTAGCTAATCAGAATGGAGAACAAAATTAAATTTAATTGAAAATTAAATCGACTGTTGTATACATATATTCTTCTTAATTACACCATAATGATAAGAAGGCCTTTCTTTTAAAAAATATTTCAGTTAAAATTTTTCACAAATCGTGTTATATTTTATATTTTACAATAACTTTATACTTAGAAATACACTAGTATTTTAAAATTCATATAAAAATGTATATAGATTCTCTAAATCTTGCAAATTTACCGTCTAATTCTAGCCAAGTGCCTTATATGGGCGTACAATCAACGCATACATAATATTAGTGGATGCATACTGTAATATAAATCACGAGCATAACTCATATCCGCTCAGAAACAGATATTTCAGCTTCATGTAGCTTAATAGTTAATAGTTAAAAGGGTTGAGATGATTTTCTTATTGACTGCATCGTGGTAGGCAAAGGGAAGTGTCAAAACTCTCTGTTGCCCATATTCTGCCGAATTCGACAAGTGCAGCGGAACTCAACGCCGCTCTTTGCCTATACACTAGATTGAAGAAATGCTTATGTAAATTAAAATAAATATTTCTTTTCCTCGAGTGGGGATCGAACCCATAAGTCACGTTTACAATCATACACTTGTGTCCCTGCGCTATGACTGGCCTTGCATTAAATTTTGAATTTTTTCTTTCGTTTTCTATTAAATTATATCCATATCATAAGTCATAAAAGTGAAAATAAATAATATATAAAGGAACGGTATATCTTAAAAAAATAATATTAAAGTAAAACAATATGTTATTCTATGTCTATTATTCATAGTAATCTCAGTAAGTAGTTAATATAAGTATTCAGAATTACATATAACATTTACATAAGCTTGCATATACATATGTAAATGTGTACATTTTATATAAATACTTACATATCTTTTATTATTTCTGTAATAAAAGAAAAATTAAAAAAAAACAACAGAAATATAAAAAAACAGCTTCATTTATTATTTCTTATCCGAAATTAATATTTCTTTTATGTTTCACATATGTATGGCTTGTTTCAAAAAGATTCATATTTATTTAATGTATTGTAGTAACAACGATTTACATTGCTCCATTTAATGTATATATAGTAAATAAAAGCTAACATAACCGATTCTAAAGCTATGGAATGGATGAAAGAGTCGTGTGCTTAAATACGTTTCTTGTATAAACTGGGGTGAACTCCGGAGAGTAGGTACTTATCTCTGTGGTTTCGTATGGAACGTGAGGTTATATATGAATTTAGGTAATAAAAGGTTCCCATACACATTTATTATAATTACTTGGTATGCTTTTATGTAATTCAGGTAAATCGAATTT
Organism: Heliconius erato x Heliconius himera; assembly: GCA_013421005.1. Classification (NCBI taxonomy): domain Eukaryota; kingdom Metazoa; phylum Arthropoda; class Insecta; order Lepidoptera; family Nymphalidae; genus Heliconius; species Heliconius erato x Heliconius himera. Next base: position 75,876 of record JAATLQ010019439.1, read on the forward strand.
GAGGGTCCATTGAATGGATTTGAAAATGTTTGTATGGATTTGTAAATATGTTAAGCTATTTTGCTCTTGATATAATTTTTCAGTGAATTTTTAAACCAACAGATTTTTTCAACTAATTATTTTTATTTAGGTATTCCACGATATTTTAATCTTTTCTTTTTTATAAAAGAGTTTGAGGATTGAAAAATATAAAGCTCTATTCGGACTTTAAACATGAAAAAGGTGAAAACAAAACTGAATTTAAATTCGCCATGTTTATTAAATGAAAATGAATACATTGAGTTCGAGGTCTCATATAACTTTTTACGATACATTTAAATATTTTTATATGAGTTAAAAATGTATATATAATAGAACAATCTTATTTTCCAGATCAAATAATTAGCTATTAGAACGCAAGCAAAAATCTATTCTGGATTGAACATAATAGTACGAGAGAACGGTGATTCTTCACGATGTTTTTGTAGCACGTGATAAATAATGAGGGCAATCCATTTCTCTTTTCTATTGAGACACATTGAAACGTTGTAAGTACCACATTCATATTTTCTTTTGTATTATTTAAAAGAAAAACTTAAAAATATTAAAAAATTAAATCAGCTTCACGCTGTATCCTGCACACAGCAGGGTAGGCAGAGGGAAACTAGTGTTAAGACACTCCGTCCTTCACTTTCTGCCGAATTCTGGAGGCATTGCGTGCTGAGTAGTGGAATTCAACGCCGCGCTTTGCCTCGACACCAGAGCGAAGAAATGAAATTATAAATGTAAATAAATATTTCACTTCCTCAAGTGTGAATTGAACCCACAACCACTCGATTTTACAGTCACACTTTGTGCCTCTTCTGGCCCGCCACGACTGACTCCAAATCAATTTTAAATATTAATATAAAAATAAAAAATAATAAAATATCAAAAAATCATAACCAGGTATCCTCCGGAGTAATATTTTATTAAATTGAACTACAGCAGTCTGTATTCATTCATATAAATTGCAGAACTTTAGTAATTATTTACCGTCCAGCAGCTTTCAAACGCTGTCTCGAATTATTTATTACAATAGTAGTATAAACTTTGATATTTAAATATTTCATTTGAATTGACATCTATTTTCCCGTAGTATTATAGCTAGTATGACATATTGACAATGGCTGTCCGAACTTACCGATATATCTGCTGGCGCTCTTCGCCATAGTTTCAGTCAGTTGACAGCAAAAGGAAAGGGAAACGAAGCTGAGGAACAATCCTTGATAAGTTTCTTTGATCATCTCTTCACTTTCGTTTAAACTTTTCGGTTAAATCTTAACTTCATAACTAAGTAGCAAACGCGGGTTTAAGTTAACTCACGTCACATATTAAAGTTTTGTGAATAAATATTAAATGTTTTGATACTTGGTAGAGCTTTGAAGTACGGTTGGCAAGGTCGAGTGCTCTCGGCACCCTGGCACCGACTGAACTGTTACCCTTACGGCGGGTGAATATCGCTGCGCAGTGCAGAATGTTATGCCGACTGTACCTCACTGTTTCATTTTAATCAGCTTTTTACTACCGAATTTGTTAGTTGGTTTTCGTTTTTAGTTTAGTTTTATTATAGTAGTACTTGTTTTGATATTATTATACTGCTATTTCAATTATTAGATGCTATAATTAAAATAGCAGTGTACTATTAATAATTATTACGAAACTTGAATTCTGTAAATAATTTTTATTGAAATGTTGGCTTAATGTTTTACATGTTCGCGTTAAATATTCTTTTGTAGATGCCATTGTTGGGCATTTAAATTGTAAATTTCGTATTAATATTCACAATATTCTTCTTATTGAAAGATAAATATGAATTTTGAATGAAAACATTCTTAATTTTGAGGCCAGTCGTGGCACAGGGGCACGAGTGTGAGACAGTAAATGCAACAGGTTGAGGGTTTGATTTCGATTAGAGAAAATGAAATATATAATATTTTATTTTTTTTGCTCTGGTGTCGAGGCAAAGCGTTGCCTTGAGTTAAGTTCTGCCACTAATACGGCGGAAAGTGGGGAGCGGAGTGTCTTAACACTACTACCCCTCTGCCCACCCTGCAACACGCAGGATACAGCTGAAAAATAATGAAATAAACATTGTTCATGAGAAATGTTCCAAATGTTTTTAATATGCAAATTAATGTAATGAATAATCTCGATGGCGGCCGCTAAATAGCTATCTAGCGCTGTAGTCAGTCTTCAGCAGGAAAAACGACCTATTAAATTGTCTTACATAAATTCTTTTGTTTCAAAAATCTATATACATTTATATAATGAGTTTCTTTGAATTTGTCTGTCGGTTACTTCGGTTATTTCCTTCCAGGTTCCTCTCGTTTTGCTTACTTGCTACTTGTATCAGTCAAGTTTCGCCTGAATTTATGTATGACCTGCTCGGAATGTACGAGGCTAGTGTAAAAAAATACTAAGTCTTCCGCACAGAAGTTTTCTCGATAAATAAAGAATGCTGTTAGAATTTTTTACATTCCACTTTGTCTATAGAGTTATTGGTTCCTGGCGATGGAGGGATCTTGTGTTTTTAGTGTATTTTTGTTTTGTTATACTTCAATCTATATTTATCTATATTATGCGCGTCAGTTTAAAGTTTTGTATGGTTTATTTTTATATCCTTTTTTTAGGCAACGTATAAAAACATATATGGCTTAGTGGTCAGAGCGCTTAGACGGTTTCCGTGGCGCAGGTTTAAATCCAGATACGTTCAATTTTAAACGTTTCTAAAAAATATATTTCTTGACTAACTTGAAGTAAAAAAAATGTTTATTAAAAAAATAACCTATGCAACTGATAGTACGGAACCCTAAAAAACAATAACATATAAAGTTCAGGCTAATAATCGTAAAAGCTAATAATAATCTTGACAAAACAACTCAATGATGTGGCGGCTCTTGGCCAGGGGAACGAGAACGGACGCGTCTATAGTGTATTTAGAAATTTCAATGGTTTTTTTGTATTAACGTTGAAAGAGGCCATGTGACATACATATGTACACACACATAGTTTTAAACCAATATTTATGTGTTTCCGGTTAATCAATCTTTTAGTCAGTTTGACTGTATAATCATAGTCGTCGAAGGGGGGTCCGGGCCGACCCGGCTGTTAAGAAAAAAAAAATGCTTTTGTATTGTAACCAAAGTAAAAATGTCTTGTCTCTATAAGTATAATAAATATAGTATAAATAAAAAATAATAATAAAAAGATAAAATAATTACCATGTTTAAGTTTTAAAAGATAACTTATATTTTATTTCTGTATAAAGAAATAGGACACTGCAAAAGAATAAGAGCTATCTTAATACGACACTCAGCCAAGTACAGTAAAAAATGAAACGAGTGGAAAATTATAGCAAAAACTCAAGAAAAATATGCAAATGTCGAGTATTATTAGCTCATATAAAAAGTTAATTAGAAGCTAAGTTTATTATTGTTGAATGTTTTGTATACATAATATGATGGTGTATATTTTATATATCTACCTTTTATTTTAAAAATATGACCTTAGTTTTTAAACATATTTCTCTATATTTAATATTTCTAACTTCTCGCATTATTTTTATATTAATTTGTATTCTTATTTGTTTTTTTTATTATAAATAATAATATTATTTTACACATTTTTTTTTAATATAAGATTTGAACCTGTGATCACATTTAATTTCAAATCTCACGCTTAATTCAACTAACTACTTAACTAAAGTTAGTGTGTTTACATATCCTGTATATGTAAACACACTAACTTTAGCGCTCTGGAAGCGCTCCTTTTACGGGAGCAGCATCTAGGGAGAAATATTTCAAAATCATACCTAAAAAAATAATTAAGATACGTCAACAGTTTAGACGTAGGATTTTTTTCATTTCAAGATTTTTCTCCATACTGTATTACTTGTGACGAAGTTACGCATAGATACCAATAACGTAAACACGTACTGCTACAAAAATACTATTAAATGTTGCCGATATTCCACTTTTCATTCACTAAAAACATACCAGACGAGAAAGGGATATCGCTCGTTCTTTTCTACGCAATTACCTATTTTCTATAATAAACCTAAACAACGTTCAACTTCACCGCCAATACCTACGACTCGATTTCGGAAATGAGCCGTGTGCGGCGTTATCGCTTTTATAGGTTTGTGTCTGTCGTTCTTTATAAATGGCGTTTTATTTTACAACAATTTTATGAATTATTTAATTAAAAAAAATAACGTTTTAATTTATAGCAATTATTATAATGTTTCAATTGTATTAGGTTTTTTAAGATTAAAACTGTGTTCATTTGAAGTAGTGATGACAATAAAAAAAAATTTGTAAAACAAAAACCCCGACTGCATAAAACTAAAAAGAAAATAAACAAGTCCAATAGTTTATTAGGATTAACAGTTGGGACCTCTTCAAATTATGCGGGGTTCCTGGTAAAGATTTTATTGATTGAAGAATTACTTATAGGTCCCGACTGTTAATCCTAATAAACAATTGGACTTGTTTATTTTCTTTAGGATAGAAAACTATTGTTAGGAAACATATAATTTTTTTTAACGTAGCGGGACTCAAGACTGCTAGCACAAGCGTATTAGAATTCCGACTTAGCTTGATAAGGGGGTATGGCTTAGTGGTGGCAGCGCTTGGACGGTTTCTAAACAGCGCTGGTGCGAGTCCACGTCTAAAATTTTTATACGCTTTTTAAAAATATGAATTTTCTCTTGTATTTTAATATATAACATCGTTACTTTTACGTAACAAAATTACATAATTATAAGTACTTTTAATACATTTTAAGTAATAAAATGTATTAAAAGTACTTATAATTTATTTTCAAAATTGAAAACAACGAAAACTAATGTAACAGATAAATAAATTTCACCATTTTCTATGGATTAATCAGAAAAAAAGCTATTTATCTATTCAGTAACGTTGCATATATAACTTTTATCATACAATTTGCAATCCTCAAATAAAAAAAAAACAATCTATCTCTCCAGTAACTTTCAATTCCATTCTATTGAGCTATTGAGTACCACTCGCCGTTTCAATAAAAGGAGGAATAATGACATATAAGAATGCAATCAACGGATGCTATTTTAAAAACGCCTTGGGGCTTTTTAACCGACTTCTGTGAAAGGAGGAGGTTCTCAATTCCACTGTGTTTTGTTTGACTTGTGGATTTATTTTATTTTAAAGCTGATGCTTTTCATGAGGTCCCCTTTTAATTTGGTCCAGTTTCATCCATGAGAAAATCAAATAAGTCTTAAATTTGAATTAAGTATGTGCGCGTGAAATGGACAAATAACTCAATTTCCACTTTTGGTTTACTGTTTGAGGCCGGATTTCTTGTTAAATATATAAAATAAAAAATATATATGTGTTTTACGGAAAGACTCGGTATCTAAAAGTAAGCGTGATTGCCGTGAATTCAATGCTAAATTGGTATATAAATTATTTCATTCCTCGTTCATTATCTGAGTTGACACAACACAGCTCTGTCACACGCTATTCATATACATACATCGTAAGCCGGTTCGATCCCCACTCGAGAAAATGAAATATTTATTTAAATTTATTTTTCCATTTCTTGGTGTTGAGTTCCGCCACTCAACCCTGAGCACGCAATGCCTCAAGAATTCGGCGGAAAGTTTGGAACGGAGTGTTTTACCGAATACCGAGTGTCTTAACACTAGGTTCCCACTGCTTACCCTGCTGTGTGCGGGATACAGCGTGAAGCTGATTATTTTTTAAATGTAATTAATATTTACGTTTGTGAAATCGATAAGATTTTGTAATAGTTATAAATTTACTCTTCGTTCTCGTTATTCGAAAATTTTGATATGATACTTCAATATTTCATGTAACGTACACAACGTATGTTTCGTCCAAGTATTATCCAATATACATATGTTCAATATAATATTTTCAGAGTTAATCATGAAAAGCTTGATGAATTAAATGAACGATAAAAATAAATTGTCAATCGTAATTTTGTGACTTTTTTATTTAAATTTGTATACATTATGTAGTTTTGTATTAAATAGTTTAAATTATATAAGTATTAGATAAAAATTTGGGATATATATTGACCTATTTGATAATTTTACAAATTTATTATAGGTTAATATTTTTATTTATTTATCTATAAATACTATCTAAATGTTATCATTCAACTTTTAACATAAAAAAATAAGGCCTCTCATCTCATTACCTCTACGCTATTTTTATAAAAATCTGACAAGGGCGAGTCGGGCTCACCTACCGAGGGTTCCGTAAAAATTTGGAGGTCTTGAACTTTTTCTGAAATTCAGGCTTAGCTTAGGCAGAGCCCTTTTATTTGATACTTCACTTAAAGTAGCAGCTAGAAATACCAAATTTTACCCCCTTTTTAAGGCTATTATTTTTTACGATTTTACCATAAATGTATAGTTTTTAAATTGTCTCTTGAACTAGTAGTTCCTGTAGATGGTAGCTGCCAAATTTCATAATTCTAGGTTAACCGGAAGTACCTTATGAAGTTTGATTCCCTTGATAGTGTCGAATTACGCGGTTTTGCGAGATAAACGTAGTTATATAAGTTTTATTTTGGAAATATACAAATATTTCCAAAATACAAGTTTTACAAGTTTACAAGTTTTATTTTGGAAATATACAAATATATTTTTTATCAGGAAATTATGGGGCTGTAGATCTGAGTATATAGTTTGAATTTCAACTCGATATCTCCAAGTGTTCTTGAGATAAAGGGCCTCGACAGACAGATAGACAGACAGACGGACGGACAACAAAGTCTTATAAGGGTAAGGGGTTTTAGAAGGGTTCCTTTTTTCCTTAAAATGGTACGGAACCCTAAAAGAGATCCAGAAAACTTGTAGCACTCCGTTTTAATAATAATTTAAAGAATAAATTATAATACTGATTAAAATAACACCAAGATTTAAAATTATGTTGAAAAACTTTACTTATACGTTAATTTAAATACTATTTACATACATACATACGTCTGCGAATATAAAAAAAATATATTGAAAATATAAATATAAAATACAGAAACAACGTTTTATTAACCCAAGGCTGCAGCCGGAAACATATTTTTGACAAAGTAACATGCAAGAGAATTCCACATTATTTTAATGAACGAGTTGCTTCACACTCTATTTCCATAGATAATTGGAGCACTACAGAAACATAGTATTATTGTATGTTTACATACAAATAAGCAAGTGTTTTAGGCCAGTCGTGGCGCAGGGGCACAAAGTGTGACTGTTAAACCGACTGGTTGTGGGTTCGATCCCCACTGGAGGAAATGAAATATTTACTTAAATTTATATTTCCATTTCTTTGCTCTGGTGTCGAGGTAAAGCGCGGCGATGAGTTTTGCCACTCTACACACAATTTCTCCAGAATCCGGCAGAAAGTGGGGAACGGAGTATCTTAACACTAGGTTCCCTCTGTCTACCTTGCCGCGTGCGGGATACAGCGTGAAGCTGCTAAATACTAATATATTGTAAGCTGCTCTATACTGATATTATTAATTAGTTATACCATCAGTTATTTAGACTAATCTAGCCAGTACCGCTGTGTAATTAATGATAAATCGAAATTGTTTATTTTAAATATTCACGTTGGCCCGTTTAGTTTCATGTTTAATTTCTATTTTGTTGTTCAACAAACGATTCTAAATACATCTAATTAATATTGTAACGGTACAATTAATTCTAATTCGGAATACTATTACTACAGACTATGGATTAAAATATATATTACACTGGAGACCAGTCTCGATATTAGTTGCTACTGATAAAATGTTGAAAAGAGAATTCCTTTTGCGTTTTTTTTGCTATCTTTTTTATTCGTGTTAATTATTTCATGTATATCATTTAGTTTTAGTAAATATTGAGTATAAGAGAGTTCAGAAAGTAATCAAATATTTGTCGTCATTTGTTAGAACTGTATCTACTACCAGTTTACTAAAGTTAAAGCCTAAGAAAAACCGGCGCAAGAAACTCAGCGGGACTTATTTTTTTAAATCACTTTTATACAAATACATATTTAATTATTTGTGACAATGATACTTTAAAACAGACTGGAGCGAGCATTTCATTCCCAACGCGTGTTATCATTTATAAAATCATTAATTTGGTAATAACCTTTAACATACAAATGTCCTTTCACAATTTTTTAATTGTGCTATAGAAAATTCTCGGACGTTCAAAAGATAAAAAAGAAACCCTTATGGAATCAATTTGTTGTTCGTTTGTCTGCATGTTTGTCTGTCAAGACTATATTTTTCGAGATCGCGTGGAGGTACCAAGCTGTAATTAATGACAAATATTCAAACCTATGGTCCCTTGAAGCATAGATAAAAAAGCTTCTCAATCAACGCAATAAAAAGTTACGAGCATTTATGTATAGATTATGCATTTTGTGTGAAATTCGCTGCGTATCAAAATCATCATAGGATACTTCCCGTGGATCTACAGTTATGGAATTTAGAACGAAGTGAAAGCTTATAATAGAAATAAAGAAAAATAGTTAATTTCATTTAAAATGAGCGCATATGCAAACTTGTCAACTTTTATAAATTCTACAGCATATTTCCTATTAACCTACTATACTGAAATTGGTACAGAAGCCTCGTAGGGCTAATATTACACTAATAGACATGTTCTTTTTTAAATAGCTTGGAATAATTACTATTATTTATAATAGAAAAAATATTAAAATTAAATTTAAAAAAAAATCTACTTGTTGAAATCACCAGACATACATTCGGACCAACCATAACTATAGCTGCAGTGTTATTAATTATAAGAATGAAGGGTTTAATTTCAACATATTCAGAGAGCAAAGCTGATGGTACACTGACAATATTTACTTTACCAACTATTCTTGGTTGGGCGGACTGATTCAAAATCCTTCTCAGCAGAAACGGTAGAAAGGAAACTTGGAGTTGCCAATTATAACTTTAAAGCACATGTGTATTGTAGACATAAAGAGAGAGAAAATTTACAAAAGCTTGGAAAAAGTCAAATAAAAGTCATAGCGTATTCCAATTTCAATGATTGTGTGTTTGTATGGAAAGTTAAAGGAGCGTAATATTCTAAAGCTCGAGTTCTATCTGAAGATATATTGGAATTCCTTTTCGCAATTGTATGAGAAACGCGTATTGACAATTGAGATACAATAACAATGTTTCATACACAAATGAACTTAGGTATTATAATAATAATTGAAATTATAATATACTAGCGACCTAATCGTAGCTTCGCTTAGTTAGGTACACTTTTTATAATATTTAAGCCAAATTAAACAAAATATTTTGAATTTGAGGCCAGTCGTGGTGCAGGCGCACAAAGTGTGACTGTAAAATCGACTGGTTGTGGGTTCGATCCCCACTTGATGAAATCAAATACTTGTTTATATTTTCATTGCTTCGCTCTGGCTTCAAGGCAAAACTCGGTACTGAGTTCCGCTACTCAACAAGCAATGTTTTCAGAATTCCCCCTTCCCTCTGCCTACCCTGCAGTGTGCGGGATACAGCGTGAAGCTGTTTTAATTTTGACCTTTACATTTTTTTAATCTTCTTCCTTTGCCCCCAATAACAAGCTAGGTGGAATGGACTTATTATAAAGACAATCCGTTCTCAATAATAAAATAAAAACAAAATAATAAAATATAACAACAAAACATTAGGCCGTCCTGGCGCAGTGGCACAAGCGTTACACACGCTTGTGAGGTAACGAGGTAACAAGGCAAAAGCCCGACTTGCGCTCTATAATTGGGCGGAAAATGGGAAACGTAGTGCCTTAATACAAGGTTCCCTCTGTCTACCCTGCCCAACGGGATACAGCGTGAACCTAAAAAAAAAAGACTACAGACATTTAAATGACTTACAAGTTAAAAATAATTTCTAAGTTAATTACCAACTGACAACCGAATTAGTAGCTTTTTCCAGTTATTAAGTACTTACAGCTCGTTGAGCACGCACGTACCTTCAGGCGTGGGTGACTTCGACTCACATACGCATATGATCGTTCAACCAATGTAAGGGTGAGATTTGTAAGCAGTTAGAAGGAAAGCTTTAACTATGTAAGCTTATTTGCGTATAGAGCTTTTGTTTGAAAGTTTACCTTCATATATTTATAGATACATAATAAATATTATATATTATTATCTATATATATAAAAGGACTTGTGCTGACTGACTGAGGTAAGACGCACACAGAGCCGTAACCGCTGATGGTAGAAACGTGTAATTTGGGCAAATGTTTATTTTCATATTCTGGACATCCACTAAGAAGGGAATTTGAAAAATATTAACCTTAAAGGGATGAAATAGGGGTTAAAAGTTTGTATGGAATTTTTTTTTAATCTGTACCGATTTTTATAAAATTTTAAATTCAGACTGTTAAAATATTTTATTAAACACGTGTTTCGTAGTTTTTTTTAGAATTCACTCGAAGCGAAGCCGCGCGCGTCCTCTATTTCTATATATAATATAAGTATATGGTTTCAAAATACAAAAATCTGTGATCACTCACATATGCGGATGTGTATCTCATGTGAGACGATTTTTTTTAGTTTCCCGCTGTATCTAAGCTGGTAGGCAGAGGCTCATTTTTCGCCATATTCTGGAGGCATCGCGTGTTTGGTGTCGGAACTTAACGGCCGCGCTTAGCTTTGTTACCTAACAAAGGGAAAATATAAAATATTTCATTTCCTCGAGTGGGAAGCCAAACCATAACCTGTCGCGGTCATTCATATTCACACGCTGGTAACATTTTTTTTAAAATCTTGAGAAACAAATGCCTTAATATAATATCCTATTAGCAAAAGCAATATAATTTAGTTACTTACATAGTTTTTTCATTAAAGTTCTTTTCAGTTGTTACTAGTCAAAGCCGCGTAAAGCCTTAATTCGCCATAAGATTGTTTAAATTGAGAGATTTTACTTACAAAATAAAACCAAAATAGTTTGACCGCTCCATTATTTAGTGTGAATCGAATATTCAATTTTGTGAAATGCTTTAAATTTTCAATGCATATTGAATAGACAGTGTCAGAAAATATATTTTGTAGATATTTTTAGACCTTAGTAACGTCAGTGGAAGTTGCTTTATATTTTTTAACAAAAGCTTTTTTATACAGATAAAGAAATATTTGATGTAGTATACATAAATACATTTATAGTACGTATAGCCTTTCTAAATTAAACAAGTTTAATCGTATATTTTGATGTATAGTATATGACCACGGACTATTGTAGTTTCGAAACTTTTGAATTTTCTAAAATATATTTTGTAATACCAAAAGTCGTGTATAATCCAATTAAAATAATTTTATTTAAATTCGCGAAAATAAAATAATTTATTATAATATGTGAAAAGATTTAAAATAAAAAAAATTAAGATAAATTAAAGTATATAAATGAATAGCATTTAGGCATGATACAAAATGTAAACAAAGAAAAACCGTTTTTAAAACTTTTATGATTTTTTTAAAAAATAAAAAGTTCAATATAAAAAAACCAGAAAGTTAATATCAACAATAAAAGTAACAACGGGATCACAACAGGTTGACCGACAGTAAAAATATGCGTACTTACTAATTTGAAAGTTGGGCCCTTTCAGAGGTAGCGCCAACTTAAGGTACACGCTCACCTACGTTAAAAAAGAAACGCTCGTATTTAAATATGTTTTTGAGAATAATTTTAAAAATGTATATCTATTATTACCAGAGCCTTTACGTAGGCCTTTACTCCTGCTAGACGTACTAAAGGTTGTTTAAAATGGGGGAAAATATGTTATACTATTAAGTTTTAGTCTCTAAATGTTAAATAAAATATGTTAAATTCTTTTTGTAATTTGTACCATTCTTGTCTTATAATTTCACAGTAGGACAATGTGTACGCGACGGTTGTGGGTTTGAACAAATTCAAATTCACAATATTCTTTATTCAAATATACTTTTACAAACACTTTTTAAGGGTCTGAGAATACGTGTAATACGTTTGTATAATACGTGTAATAATAAAAATCCACAATATATTCTAAGTTTGCCATTACAATAATTATAATTAAACATACTATAAAAAGAATACCAACAAGTAAAGCATATAGGTATAATATTTTTAAACAGTATGCTTAAGAATATTTATAAAATAAAGATGTATGGAATTAAATAATATTTATTTATTACATAAACTGGCAAGATAGCTGCCAGTTTATGTAATAACTAAATTATACCATTGACATTGAAAAGAGCAACTGTTGAGTTTCTTGCCGGCTCTTCTCAGCAGAACTACTTTCCGAGTCGACGGAAGCTATTTTTTTGTATGTTCGTTCATTCGACGATTCAAAACTCTATGTTGGAATAAATAATATTTTGAATTCGTATTTGGTTTCGGTTTCAATATTGAGGTTACAATTTATTTAATACGATCATCAGTAAGCTAAATGATTTTGCTTAAAATTATTTTCATTTACAAAAAAAAATTGAATAAGGTATTTAACAATTTATAATACTAGGATTCGGAGAGAAACCTACGCTGCTTTGTACGAGAAATACCTGATACAATTTGAACGTAAAATATTTTGAAATTGTGACGCACTTAGAGCGACGTTTATGGATTCAAATTCCACTCTGGGGAATATAAATATTCATATTATGAATGCGTAATATCTAGGTGTATTATAAATATGTATATTCTCTCTATCGTCTAAGACAAAGTGCTGAGAGTTGCGATGGAAGTGGTGGTGTTTCACACGATTTTATTTTTGCCGATCCGCAAAATGGGATATTAATATTAATATAAAAATATAAATAAAATTAAATTTAGCAAGAAAATTTATTACTTTTATTTCTTTGCTCTGATAACAAGATTAAGCGCAGCGTTGAGTTCCGCTACTCAAAACTGTCACGTTAACAATCTCACGCTAGAGCATCTGCGGCTGCGCCACGACAAGTCTCAATATGAAAATAATTTTATAAGAAAATACCTTATAATGGGAAATCAACAACCATATCTCTAAGACAAACTCTAATTGTGTTTTGGTTGTGTCACTTTAAAATGATCATAATTAAACTTACGTAAATAAAAAAAACATATTTTCATTTCTTCGCGTTGGCACCAAAGCAAAAGCCCAGCGATGAGTTCCACTACTCAACACACACTGCCTCTAGAATACGTGGGAAATGAAGTCTCAACACTAGGTTCCCTCTGCCTGCTCTGCTGTATGCTGGATACGGCGTGAAGTTCATAAAGTTTAAAATTGTATATAGTTGAATATTTTCATTTGAATGTTTGAAGCTTACTTAATGCAAAGTTAGCTCAAACAAAGCAAACGCTACGTTTCCTACTTTGCTAGTCAAACAGGAACTTTGAAACAAACTCGACCGGGATACGCGACAGCCATAGGTATTTATTATGTAGGTACATGCGAATACAAAATTACTAATAATGAACGTAAAAGTGAATGAGGCCAGTCGTGGCGCAGGGGCACAAAGTGTGACTGTAAAATGGACTGGTTGTTGGTTCGATCCGTACTCGAGGAAATGAAATATTTATTTAAATTTATATTTTTATTTCTTCGCTCTAGTGTCGAGGCAAAAGCGGAGCTTTGAGTGCTGTGTGCGGGATACAGCGTGAAGCTGATAAAAAAAAGAATCGCTTTACTAAAAGCATATTTGAGGCCGTTGCGCGTTGTGATGCAGGAGCACAAGAATGCGGTTGTAAACGCGACGGTTGTGGGTACGATGCCCACTCGGACGAATGAAGTATTCAATATTTTAATTTCTTCGCACGGTGTCTAGTTCCACCACTCAACACGCAATGCACCAGAATATGGCGAAAAGTGGATCCGTTACCCCCGCGCCTTGATGGGAATGATGTGTTATAACACTGGGTTCCCAGGTTCCGTTTGCCTACCCTGCGGCGGGCAGGATACATCGTTAAGGTAAGGCTAAGTAGCCTCGGACATGGCAGTTGTAGGTTCAATTTCCAGTAGGGGAAATGAGTTATTTCAAAATGATGTAATTTGTGCTGGATGCGGAGAATAGAATGTCTTAGCACTAGGTTCACTCTGATGAGATTAAGCGTGAAATAACTATATACAGAAAAGTTTTATAATAGATATACGTTACAAGCATTTAAGAGTATCTAAAAGTAACATCTTCATATCTTTGCACTCTTTAAATTAATATATAAAATTACAATATAATATGTCAATTACTTTCTTTATCTGTGAAAATTGTAAAATAAGAAACCAAAATGAATGAATAAGCTACTTTGCTCTCTATTAACCATTATTATAAATTTTAATGGAATTTCAACCCACAACTACGAAGATCAGATTTTTCAAATACAATAATACAAAATACAATACTACAATATAATATGAAAATATTACATTGTAAAATAATTTAATCATACATATGTTTTTAATAAAATAACAATAATTAATTAATATAAGTATATCAATAATATTTACAGCCGATAATGCCACAACAGTAACGTAGCGAACGGTCGTAGTAATAAAGTTCATGGACAATAAAACACTATGGCTCCATAGATTTTCTGGCTGTAAATAACCTAGTTTTGTACAATTTTACTATAAATCTTAAGTCAATTGAGGTGTGGTTTGGATGTTAGTAAATATAAATTTAATAACAAAATTTATATTTTATATAATATATAAATTTACACCTGCCATCATGGCACAGAGAAGAGTTTGACAGCAAACGTGATGTGTGTGGCGTGATGTATGTTTTTACCCGTTTCGGTAGACAAAGTGCGGCGTTGAATTTCGCTAATCAACTCGCCGTTGAATTCGGTGGGAAAGCTGATAATTAATAAATTATTTTAATTTTTTATCAGCGACCACTTTTCATTCTTGATAGCAGGGACCACTACGTAGGTATAATAAAAATAAATAATAAAATTATTAAATTAAAATAAAAATATTTCAAAGTCAGTAGGAACTTACATGATAAGAAATAATAATATAAAAAATATATATATTTCGTATGGTGGGGTGTGTGAATTTCTAAGTAAATATAAAAAATTATGAATTTAAAAGTATATTAGTAAATTTAAATGTTAAAATATTTTATTTTTTATTGAGGAAACGACTTAACTGTAGGTAGACTTTGCTCAACCATCAAAATTAAAAATCACGCGGACCATTAATGGTCCACGGACCACTGTTTGAGAACCGGAGTGTTAGAGGATGGAAATAAAAATAAATTTTATATTGAATTCGAAAGAGAATCGAACCCACAGCCACCGTGTACACAACCAGACACTAAGCCACTGCACTGCAGAGGTCTATAGTTGATCATATAACATTAGTTGATACATAATTTACAGTAATCATTTCTCAATGCGTTTGCAATTCCATTTGCCAGGTCACCTACTCCACGGAAATGCTTATCTCTTGATACTAATATGTACTGTCAATTTGATAAGCAGCATATAGTAGTAGTTAGTGATGTCAATAGTTTACGATTTTCTTGACTATGATATTAATATAAATATATGGATTTGAGGCCGGTCGTGGCGCAGCGGCACGAGGTGTGACTGCAAAACCGACTGGTTCTGGGTTCGATTCCCACTCGAGGAGATGAAATATTTACTTAAATTTATATTTCCATTTCTTCGCTCGAGGTGGGATTTCTGGTGTCGAGGTTAAGCGCGGCGTTGAGTTCTGCCACTCAACACGCAATGCCTCCAGAATTCGGCAGAAAGTGGAGAACGGAGTGTCTTAACACTAGGTACCCTCTGCCTACCCTGCTGTGTGCGGGATACAGCGTGAAGCTAATTTAATTTAATTTAATTTTTAATATGGATTTAAAAAAATATATTTGTAGAGTAAGCGAAGAGGGTAGTTTTATAAAATTCCGCCTTTTTATAACCAAATTTTTCTTTTTAGGGGACAATATCATCATTATCGATACGATAGCTGAGTGTGATTTAATTATGTTTTTTCTTTTTCACGCTGTATCCCATATGTAGTAGGTTCCCCACTTTCCGCCGAATTCTACATATTTCATTTCCTCGAGTGGGAATCGAACCCACAACCTGTCACGTTTACAGTCAAATATTACTTTGAGTGTATCTAAGCATGATTTACAGTTTGACAAATTATAAGTAGCATGCTGAACAATATTATATTGTTAATTAATTTCTATATAACAAATGCTTACATAATTAAGAAAACAACCGAATAAAAATATCTAGTAATTATAATTGTGTTTTACTAAGTGCTCCGTTTTCGTATGTACAGTATCCAAAAGTCTTAACTTAAATATCAATTTTAAATTAATATACAATATTTTATTAAATATTTAAATAAATAAACAATTATATTAACGTTTAGTTAAAAGGATTTTTTACAAAATTTGTACATTTAAATTTAATTAAATTAACACGGCGTGTAAGTCAGCAGAAAATCTGCGACACCGTATCGTTTACAAAGTAAAGTTTGTATTAGCAATCGCGTTGCCTCGTTAGGGCTTTTCTATTGAGAGTACGTCTAATTGCATCGCTGTGCTGTATCCGTGGGTTAGAACTCGTTAGAATTCCCAAATATTCTACTTTAGTACGCTTTTGAGGCCTGTCGTGGCGCAGAGGCACTTAAGTATCACTGTAATGGGACGGTTGTGGGTTCGATCCCCACTTGAGGAAATGAAATATTTATTTACATTTATATTTTCATTTCTTCGCTCTGGTGTTGGGGCAAAGCGCGGCGTTGAGTTCCGCCACTTAATACGCAATGCCTCCAGAACTCGGTGGAAAGTGGGAAACGGAGTGTCTTAACACTAAGTTCCCTCTGCCTACCCTGCTGTGTGCGGGATACAGCGTGAAGCTGATAATTTTTTTTTTTTTAAAAATTACTGTATTTTTTTGTAAAATTTCATATTTCTTTTCAGTTTTACATATGATTTTTGAATATATTTTTTGGTTCAATAATATGTAAAAGAAGTGTCTCTCAAAACTAACTCAAATTACAGTACAATAAATAAATAATAACAAATACTTATAAATAGATAAAAATAGTATAAAAAGAACGATATGGAAATAATTACACAGGATGGGAAACGGAAATCGAACCTACAACTGGTTAGTTAAGCTACATATAGCTTAACAAATTGATTAACCAGCAAACTTTACCTTTCAGTGAACTTCTCTACTACTATCAACTTTGTACTCAATGTATATAAAGGTACTATAATATGGAGGGTATGGGCTGAATGGATGATGAGTCGATGCATTTTACTGCTTAAAACTGTAAAAATGCTGAAAATATGTAAAAATGCTTCCGAATTTAAATATATAGCTGCTATTAAAGAATTTTCACAGATAAACGGCTTTGGACAATTATAAAATATTTTTATTTATATATGTATGTTTGCATTTTCTACGTAATCTATGTATGTATGTATGTATGTATGCATGCATGTATGGATGTACGTATTATCGTAACGAAGTTTTGTAGATAATAAATTTAGAAAATAATAAATTCTTCATTTATTTATTATTACTTAAAGTTATTTACGAGAGTAGTCGAATTTTATTACACACTACCGGCTTCGTTCGTGGCTTCACCTTCGTATCCGGCTTTGAAAATACAAATATATTTATTTAATATTATTTAAGTGCATTTAGGGAAAACTGATTGATTTTAATTTAATATAGTTTTATATTAAATAGTAATTTACATCTTTCGGGAATTTATTTGATTTTGTTTGCAAAAAATTTCATATTTAATAGAAAAAAAGAAATCTTAAATTATTTCACATATGCTTAGGCGATAGGTACATTAAATGCTGTTTTTTCTTCTCTCATAATCTCGGATTTTACAGGAATTTCAGTGTAAAGATAGCCTATACGTTGCTCCACAATTCTCTCTTTCTTCCACTGTTAGTCCCATTAAAAACGGTTTAACTGGTCCGGAAATTAGCCCGGACAATCAAAGAGAGAGATAGACAACATTTTTAAAATTGCTTATAATAACTATAACCACTTAGCAAAACAAGGTTATTTTGAATTACAAATAAACATATTTAAATTGTATTTATAAGTATAGATAGACAACATAATAACATTAATTACCAATACAAACCTACCTATACAAAAAATACCTATACAAAATAAAAATGCACAATATCTCATACGAGTATGACCTCGGTTGACCTTCGAAAACACAGTATCAAAGATACTGGAGGAAGGTCACGTAAAAAGCATGAGGACCCCGAAGGGCATGTATGAAGAGGTTGATGACAGTGGACGAGGCGAAAGAGGTATGTAGAGACCGTAGAGTTTGGCGCTCCGTTCTCTCTAACTACCCCGCAAGGGATAAAGCGTGAAGCTAAGTTAAGTTAAGTTATCTCATACGAGAATACATAGCTAACAGAAAATGTACCAAAGCATTACAGTAACAAATGGTTCCATACACGATATGACGCTTCCACTACTACCGACAAAAAAACCGTTTAACATACGCATATTGATACTCTCACCAAATGAAACCCATCTCAAATATAGCACCTATTTCTGATTTGATTCCATCCAAAACCGATATGGAGCAAACACTCCGTATTCCGCAAACATTGGATGCAACGTAATCATTCGTGAAATTGTAAAGTCGTTTTAAAGGTTTCACCGATCGACCGACGACCGTCGCGTCGCTTCGCTTCGCTCTAACGGTTCGCTGAGCAAACTAGAGATAAACCAATAACAATACTGAACACGAGATGAAAAGATAAACACGGAATTGTACTAGACTCCACTGTGTACGGGAAATAATACAAATGGATAACCCGTTGGTAAATGATAGGAGGTAGCGGGTTATGATTTTTTATTTTGCTTTGATCTCTATGTATTATTTTTTATAATGCAAGGTACAGTGAAATTAGTAATAACGTCAATTAATTAACTTCAAACAAATCTCTGTGTTTTTTTTAGTTTGTTACAGTAACTACAACTTATATAAAGATTTACTTATGTATAATTTTTCTATAATATAAGATGAAGCGAGCGAATTTAGGTTTCGATTATTAGTATTAAATAATACATATCCATTTAATAAATTTTCGAATATTTTTATAATTTTCAGTCATCGACTACATATAACACATATAAATATTACTATAAAAACAATGGCTGGCTAATGCTATCAACATACGCATGTAGCAGTGTAGTGTAGCCTAGTGTTAAGACACTCCGCTCCCCACTTTCGCCGAATTTTGGAGTCATTGCGTGTTAAACGGCGGAACTCAATGCCGGGCTTTTGCCTTGGTGCCAGAGCGAAGAAATTAAAATGTTAATAAATAATATCGCACCACTAGACCGGCCTAGATTACGTTACATACCCCTAAATAACTCTAAAATTGGCTATTTTAGTTGCTCTATGCACAAATTTCTTATTATAAAATATGCGAAAGGTGCTCTTAGGTAACCGTAGTATAAACGTTAGAACTCTTGTTGTATTATTCACTGTATGGAAGCAAAGTAATAAGCCTGAGTAACATACACAACTAAGATAAAGTTATATCAATAGCCTGCTACAGTGTTATTAAAGCGGGAATGTGTTTTAATCACTCTTCTATAACTATCTTTTACCAACTTTACTTTAAATGTATGTAACGTTTTATCTTTTAAATGTAAGGCAACTTTTATTTTTTTTACCTTGAAATTTGTACTGAATTTTGAGGCAGTAGGACAGAGATTGTGAATCGAAGAACCATGTCATTGTGGTGCGCTAAATAGGCTTGCTGAATGAGATGGTTATGAGTTCAAATCTGACCCGTTTAAATTTAGTATATATAGTACGTATGTGTAATTTGGCGGTCTGATTTACTACATAAGAGAGTTGCAAGCAAAATGTATCATGATAATAAAATTAAAAAATAAATCAATAAAATTCCGGAACTCAACGCCGCGCTTTACCTCGGCACCAGAGCGAAGAAATGAAAATATAAATGTAAATAAATATTTTATCTCCGCGAGTGGGAATCGAACCCACAACCAGTCGATTTTACAGTCACACTTTGTGTCCCTGCGCCACGACTAGCGTCTTATCATGATAATGTCTTTAATACATACAAATATTGCATAAAACCAGTCAAGTCTGAGTTGGAATCGTCCACCGAGAGCTTCGTCAGGATTATAGGTCACCTTACAAAAGTTGACAAAATTGTGGGCATATGCTCATATTATAGAAAAATCCTTATCCTCCCTAATATGTAATTAATTTTACACAAAACGATTCTGATTTCTGTAATATTGTTCATATTACATGTGTTTTAAGTTCTCAGTTCTTGACAAATTTCAAAATTGTAGGTCAACGGAAAACACCATATAGGTTTTGTTTACGCGGCGATCAACGTTGACAAATTTAAATTGGCGGGTGTATGCTCTCGTTTTGCGTAAAATGAACCACAAATAAAAGTTTGTAATGATTTTTTCTACGATTTTTTTAAAATTTTATATAAAATTGTCAAAATCTATAGGATATTTCCCGTGGACCTATAATGGTGAAATTTGTAATTTTTCCGAATTCTACAGATTGGCCACGTGGAGATCCTAACAGCAACCCTAATAATCCCCCAAATAGTCTTTGAATTGGCAACCACTCAGTACACTACAACCACATTCGTTAGCAGTAACTGATAGTATACATAATATATAGATAGAGCGAACAAAACCTAACTTAACTGAAAGTCGTTACGAATAATTTACTTTCATGATGAACTTTATATAAAAGGAAAAGTTCACTAAGTTATGAATCAGTAGAAGTAAAATACAATATTGAGTTTAAAATTTCTGCCCCCGACGTACTGCCAACTTTTGAAGGTCCACGTTTATCAATTGGCAATCGTTTATGAAAGTTAAAGATAACTTTTAGTTTAGTTAGTTTCATCGTTCTAAACAACGATTTAGGTTTTAGTGATATAGTTCTAGAATTTCCTTAAAATTTGTTTACATAAAATCGCCAATTATGGATTTATGTTTAGATCTTTAAAACTAGGAAATCTAAATATCTGTTTGCGCCGAACCACTTTGTCAGGTTAGACAAAGCGTGACATTCTAAATAGATATAGTACTTAAAAAAAAAAATTAAATTAGCTTCACGCTGTATCCCGCACACAGCAGGGTAGGCAGATGGAACCTAGTGTTAAGACACTCCGTTCCCCACTTTCTGCCGAATTCTGGAGGCATTGCGTGTTGAGTGGCAGAACTCAACGCCGCGCTTAACCTCGACACCAGAGCGAAGAAATGGAAATATAAATTTAAGTAAATATTTCATCTCCTCGAGTGGGGATCGAACCCACAACCAGTCGGTTTTGCAGTCACACCTCGTGCCGCTGCGCTACGACCGGCCTCAATATATAGGATATAGTACTTATAGGATAGATTAGTAAAATCATGAGAACGCAAGACGCAACACACGGGACAAGCCTAATAGTAAAAATAATAAGTAAGTTAAAATAGTAGTTAGTTTATTAACAAAATGCTCTACCCATTGGACCGGGATCAGCTCGAATCAAAGCCGGCAAAGAGAAGCAATTGTGACATCGAGAAATCTCTTTGATTGCACCCTATAAAGGTAACCAAAATCGGATTCCTATCTCGGCTATTCTACACTACCTATATATATTATCTAACTTGGCGACACTGTAAATGGCCAACTAATATGAGTTGTATTTATTGGCCCTTTCGATTAAAAAAAAACAGTAGAAAATAATAATGATTTACTTTAAAGCTGTTAATAATTAGCTTCACACTGTATCCTGCACACAGTGAAAGCATTACATGTTTAGTGGCGGATCTCAACGCCGCGCTTTGCCTCGACTCCAGAGCGAAGAAATGAAAACATAAATGTAAATAAATATTTCAATTCCTCGAGTGGGGATCGAACCCACAACCAGTCGATTTTACAGTCACACCTTGTGCCCCTGCGCCAAGACTGGCCTCAAATAGCTGTTAAGGATGAATTGGTATACAATTTCATTTTAACTCAGTTTCTCCTCTATAGTTGATCTCAATTCCTTCAGACTATTACGTACTGGTTCAACCATCTTTAATGCAACACTCAATGCAGCTTGTTTGATTATTTATTTAGCACGTCTCAGATGTTTTATTCCGTGTTATAGTACCCGGAGGAGTTTCTGTGCAAAATAATATGTTGTAAAGTTTATATATTTTTGATATCCTTACTGAAGGGGTTGCTGTATGGATTGAATTCATTTGACTGTAGGCCAGTTGTAGGTTGGAATTCAAGTGAGTACTATTATTTTTTAGTTTCATACTTTTTTCTGAAATGCAGGGTATATAGAACACAATTTTCTAGTGGCTGGCAGAGGTGGGATGCAATGAGCTGAAGATCGAGCTCAGTAGCGTGTCAATAAGGCTTATGTCATATAGTAGACAGAAATAGATTGATGATGATGATGATGATGAGTTTCAAGATACAATCTTTTAGTATTATAATATTAAATTTTAAATATTTTAAAAGAGCAGAGACCAAAAAATATTTATATCCTATTGTCTACCAATAGATTTGAACCCACAAAAACTAGATGCAGTGGCCGATTATTCCATAAGAGTCGTAAAATCATATAAACATAAATATACTTGTAAGAAGAACAGCGAATTTTATAGTTATTACTTGAAGTCATTCTTGCGAAAGTCGTTATTGCTTAGGATTCCATAGTATAACACTTAATGGTGAGACTCTTTAGTACTGCGGCTATATTCAATTAGCAATATCTCTACAAGTTATTTCTTAGATATAGAATCTTCAACAGTACCACTAACAGGAATTTATTTCCTTATTCTTTTTATTTATTTCTTTACTTTCTTAATTAAGTTTAAGTGGAAAATTGCAATGATGATAATATTAGTATATAGCTTAATTAAAAAGATTACTTTTTTAAGGTTATAGTTAAAAAAAAAACAAAAAGTCACGCTTTTCTACGCCAAATAATACAAGTACTATATTTATAGGATGTGCTCGGATATATAAATTGTTTCTTGTTGTTTAACTAGTAGTAAATTATTTACCAGATCTCTCTGAACCTCTAAAGACTTCCTATATTCAGGTTCTAGCTCCATCATGACACTAGCCCGTTGATATTATAATAATGTATTGTCACCTAAGTTACGTATAACTGCAATGTTTTATGAAGATACAATTATTACAAGTGGTTCCGATTCAGAATTAGATTTTAATACATAATTTGTTACAGCTCGACCTAATTAAAGCATTAAAAATAGGAGTATATCCATTATCCAGTGACTTATTGTTTATTTTTCCATTTATAATAGAAACACTGTATATTGTATACCAACAACTTATTTTGCTAAGAAAAAGAAAAAAAAAACAACCTTTCAAAGTGCGGCGTTGTGTTCCGCCACTCAACACATTGTTTTACCACTAGGTCTTCTACACTTACTCCTAATTTGCAGAAAAAAATAAATCTTAGTAGCATTCGTATCTACTAATAGGTCTAGTGTTCTTGCACATTTTACGGTTTACATACAATCTTCATAAAAAAAATTAAATTAAATCAGCTTCACGCTGTATCCCGCACACAGCAGGGTAGGCAGAGAGAACCTAGCGTTAAGACACTCCGTTCCCCACTTTCTGCCGAATTCTGAAGGTATTGCGTGTTGAGTGGCAGAACTCAACGCCGCGCTTAGCCTCGACACCAGTGCGAAGAAATGGAAATATAAATTTAAGTTAATATTTCATCTCCTTGAGTGGGGATCGAACCCACAACCTCTCTCTAAAAAGTCTCTTCATCAAATTTCTATTTAAATAAAAAAATCCTGCAATATAAAGTTTTTCAACGAGGACATGCTACAATTAAAACGTCTATAGGTAGTTAATTCCCACTTCACTTCGGAAAGTAATATGAAATTGTGGCTGTAGCTGTTTCGTTATTATTCCACACACGTGTCTTATGGGTTTTACCGTAGTTTTTCATTAAAAAATATTGAAAATTTTTTCAATAGTTCTTTTTACTTTATTTTAATTTAAATTTAAGATATTTCATTATGATTATAATAGTTAATTTGTTTATAATTGGACAGTTTAAAGAATGAGAAGATTGGTAATATTAAAACTATTTATTAAAAATATCTATGCAGGTACTCGCGAGGATGTCACGGTGAGGATGAAGAAGAGCGGAGCGTGCTCAGCCGGTTTGGGCACGTCCAACTGAATGAGTGAAAGAATGGTAAAACAGATTTATGATGGAAAAGTGACTGGTAAGAGAGGTAGAGGGAAACCTCGGTTGACCTTCGAAAACACAGTGTCAAAGATACTGGGGGAAGGTTACGTAAAAAGCATGAGGACTTCCTGGAGAGCATGAAGAGCAGAGGTTGAGGATAAGTAGATAATTCAAAAGAGGTATGCAAAGACCGTAGCGTATGGCGCTCCGTTCTCTCTGACTACCCCGCTACGGTTAGCTTAGGAAAACTAGTTTAGTTCTAATTATTATTTTTTTTAAGAAAAATAGGTTATGCAGATTGTGATTCATCTTCATGTGACGTTACGAAATCGAGACAAAAAAATCAGTACGAGATCATTTAAACGTGCTTGATTGCTTACGTACGTACCGCTACAACAGTTTTAAGGCCAAATCTCAGTCGGGTGGTTATATATAATTTTAGTATTTCCGATTTAAACTTACAAACATTTTCTTAAGGCACTTTGCACGTAATGCTTCAAAATAGCCAGAAAGTTCAGAACAGTGTGTCACTAGACACCCGATAGAGATGAGTTATAAAAATTTATTTTTAAAGTCAGTCGTGGCGCAGGGGCACAAGTGTGGGACTGTAAGCGCGGTTGGTTATGGATTCAATCCCCACTCGAGAAAATGAAATATTTATTTTAATGTAATATGCATTAAAATAAATACTTAATTTTCGGCGATGAGTTCCGCCATTCAACAAGTGTTCTAGCAGTAGGTTCCGTCTGCCTACCTGATGTGTGTGGGATACAGCGTGAAGTTGATTTGATTTGTTTTACCTACGTTATACATTTCAAGAGTTAACGTTCACATGCTATGAGTTTGTTATTTATTAACTTTTCACATAAAACCACGTGAAGGTTGACCCAAAATCCACCCTTGGCTGGGGGTGTAATAATAAATATATAAATATGGCTCGTTCCAACATATTTTATTTCACTTGCAGCTGCCTACGACTTTCAGTTTTATTGCAATTCGAATACAATGGTTTAGGTACAGAAAGGCCAGTCGTGGCGCAGTGGCA
Source organism: Heliconius erato x Heliconius himera (assembly GCA_013421005.1). Lineage (NCBI taxonomy): Eukaryota > Metazoa > Arthropoda > Insecta > Lepidoptera > Nymphalidae > Heliconius > Heliconius erato x Heliconius himera. Next base: position 101,172 of record JAATLQ010019439.1, read on the forward strand.
CAAAGTGTGACTGTAAAACCGAATGGTTATGGGTTCGATCCCCACTCGAGGAGATGAAATATTTACTTAAATTTATATTTCCATTTCTTCGCTCTGGTGTCAAGGGAAAAGAGCGGCGTTGAGTTCTGCCACTCAACACGCAATGCCTCCAAAATTCGGCAGAAAGTGGGGAACGGAGTGTCTTATGACACTCCGTTCCCTCTGCCTACCCTGCTGTGTGGCATACGGGATACAGCGTGAAGCTGATTTATTTATTTTATTTTAGGTACAGAATGGTTTAGGTTTTTTTAATTCTTTAGATCCTTTAGTTTTTTAGATGGAAAAAGTTCCCCTCAGTTGGCACTGTTATTTCAGTTCAGCATCCAGGCGTCACGGTTTTGGCGGGACGTCCCGATTTTTAGCCCAAAATTTAAATGTCCTGCGCTTTTCGTATATTATCCGACGCATTTTTGATTCTTTTTTAATTTTTTTTAATAAGTTACTAACAATTACAGAGGTAAAAATGCCGCTTTTCCCGTAACCCGTTACGTTATTGCAGTAGCCTATATTTTTTGTAGAATATAATTATTGTATTTAATATATACTGTAATCTGGTCTTCAACTTCCTACTGTAAATCATATTATATTTGAAATATAAGATTTTTATGTCCTGCAACTAAACTTAAATTCAATAATTCCAATGTTTCATTGTCGTTCGAGAGCGGTGGACAATTCAGTAATTGAAAAATGCAATTTAGCGCAAAACTGTCTAGAGATTTTACGACTTCCGAGTTAATTTTAGGTATCTACGGCGTTCTAGTTTTTAAAAACTTGTTTTACAAAGAAATATAGTATTTGTGCTTATACGACAACGTTTGGTATAATATATTGTATTAGTTTAAAAGTACCTTTAGAAATTTCTCAGAGTTAATTTAAAAAATAAAAAATACAGAATAATTAAGGCAATCGTGGCGCGAGGGCACAGGCAAACGACAATAAACGCAAAGGTTGTGGGTTTGGTTCTCACTGGTTACTTTGATAAAGAGACAAAGCGGAGTGTTGAGTTTCGCCAGTCAAAACGCAATGCCTCGACGGCGGAATGTGGAAAACTGAAGTGTCTGTATGGGAATTGAGTGTTTAACAATAGGTTTCCAGGTCCATCGGTCTACCCTGCTATCTGCGGGATACAGCGTGAATCTATGTTTTTAATATAAATATTATTATTGAATTATGAGTTAATATTTTATATTAACTCTTAGCCTAAAACATTTAATCCTCATTTGTAAATATTGCTATCATCACACAAAGAGCATATTCTAATATTTAAACGTTTGAATTTCAGTATTATTTAATCCGCTTTAAAATATTAAACTTCACTTTATTCAAAACAGTCATACATATTAAAGCGCAACGTTTATATGAAAGTAAATATTTTATTTTGATATTAAAATATTTTTAAAATTTTGAAGTAGAAAAAAATCCACTTACTTGTTGCACTCACTTCAGGTCCAAGAGACTCAAAAGCTTTACCAAAGCTCAACTTCAAGAGGCGATCAGAATCTGCAAAAAATATTGTCAGTTTAGTTTTGTTGTGGATGCAGCAGTACATCATTTGACTGTAAATTCGACAGTCTTGGGTTCGACTTCCACTCGGGGAAGGAAATTATTGTAGTTTCCTCGTTATGGTAATCAGACAATACTCGGCGTTGAGTTACGCCCCTCAGAACGTAATGTCTCGAAAATTGGGCGGAAAGTAGGAGACGGAATATCTTTGCACTAGGTTTTCTCCGCCAATAATCCGCCGTGAAGCAATATTTCATGTTTATCGCCATCTTATGACAAAAATATAAATTTAAATAAACAGTATTTTTATTAGCGCCACCTAGCGTTTTCATGATGAAATATTTGATAGCAATCAACAAGCACTCTAAGAATATTGTAGTGTATACTTGAATATGTAGATGGCGCTGTTAACTAAAGTTTGTATAGGTAAAAATAGCGCTTGATATGTTTCATTGAAGCAATTGGTCTACAACTTAAGAAGTTATCCTTTTGTTATTTACCTGTGTTATAATTTATTACTAAAAACACAATAAAATATATAAGAAAATATTAACACACAGTATATGAACATATATGTGTAAGTAATTTTAAGAAAACAACTTTAAAATATTAAAAATCATATCCAGCACCTAGCAGTTTAGGCAAAGCGATCCTGGGAACCTATTGTTAAGACCAATCCAATTAACACACTTCCTTTCCCCACTTTCCGCCAAACTCTGGAGACATTCGGTGTTGAGTGGCCGGACATACCACCATATTAAATATTTAGTTTCTTCGAGTGGGAATAGAACCCACAACCTATTCCGTAAGCAGTAGTAAAATTAAAATACATATGTAAACATAAGTTATAAGCTATTAAGAAATGTATAACCCTGTTGGAAATAAGCCAAAACCATTTAAGTCATGTTAGCAAGATACATTGGCACACATTCATCACGATAGCTTGGACACTTTATGATGCTCTAACATTATCTTTTTTAGTATTAACATTATAATGCATAAAGTAGGATTGGCGGAGAAAACATAATGCTATGACACTCCGCTCTCCGTTTTCCATGTAAGTACGAAACATTGTATGTGGAGTGGAGGATTTCAGCGTACGCAGTGCAGCCGCACTTTCTCTACAAGAGCGGGGAAATGAAAAATAATTTCTTCCAAATGAGCGAACACACAGCTATCGTATTTCTCGATACAATAAGGTATTGTCTTGATATGCCACGATGGCTCTATTTTTATTTTTAGATTTTTTTAGGATGTAGTGATAAAATATCTATCATTTGTTCAGGTTTTATTTAAAGATATTTAAACTTAAAGTACAGGTGTATTGCAAGTGCATTTTTCTTTTCCCTACTCGATGTGATACGATTCAATTATATAATATGTAAAATATTACTTAAAATATAAAATTGTGATTTGGCCACTTCCTAATTCAAAATAATCTTAGTACAAAATTTTGGTAGTATAAAATTCATCGTTGTTGATACCATAATGTAATTTCAAACTGAGTTTTTAAAAGAAGGAACACGATATTTACATAGAAAAATTACCTATCATCTATTTCTAAAGAAAATATGATCAATAATCGTAATAATTACAATGAAAAAATAATTATCGACTTCGACCGGATGCCATAATCAGAACCTAAGCAAATTTTCACCAAAGAATCCTTGAAGTGTATCCTTTCCAATAAAAAAACGAAAAAGAATAATCGACATCGGTTGGCGTGATATTGAGTTATGCGCCTATTTATCGCGCACATACCTAATGTAAATTTACGGCTTTTGGTTTTTTTTTCATAGATACCATTATCAGAAATGGACAAAATTAAAATGGGACCACATGGGAATCACCAACTTTGAAATAAAAAGAAGAATCATCAAAGCTTAAAAAAAATGCAGTCGAATTGATGACCTCCTCCTTACGGAAGTCGGTTAAAAATTTAAATATTCGATAACATCAAATATTTATTTTGTTAAATAAAAGGACAAGTGCAAGTCGGGCTCGCCCACCGAAAGTTCCGTACAAAAATTGGAGGTCTTGAGCTTTCTCTGAAATTCAAACTTAGCTTCGCCAGAGCCCTTTCATCTGATACCTTACTTGAACTAGCGGCTTTAATATTAAATTTTGCCCCCCCTTTTAAGGGTATTATTTTTTAGGATTTAGCCACAAACGTATAGTTTTCAAATTTTTTCCTAAACTAGTAGCAGCAGTGGAACCTTGCCTTGGTGCCAGAGCGCAGAAATGAAAACATTAATAAATAATAATGCATTCCCTCGAGTGAGGATCGAACCCACAACCATCGCGTTACAGTCACACTTTTGCGCCCCTGCGCCACGACCGCCTCTCTATATTATGTTGTTAACATTACTCAAAACAAACCGGTATTTCAGTACGAGTGTTTATTTAAGCTACATTTTTACTAAAACGAAAACATTGTAATAGTAACATTTTATATATGTAACTGGCTTCGTTACGTATTGATATAGTGACAGCTTTCATACTGGAACTGGCTCGATGCTAGTGGAAAATAAATGAAAAAATATTTGCATCCATATTAATAGCGTTTGTATGAAATAATATTTCAGTATTTCAATTTAAATATATATTGAAACTGAAGTCATTGCTGTCTGTACATGGAAGATATATGTATGAATATATCTTCCATGTACAGACAGCAATGACTTCAGTTATACAGTAATATATTATTGGAGCCATATATAAATTAAATAAAATCAAAATGCCTACTTGTCTGTGCGTTTGTGCAAGCCCGTTTTTATGTCAGAAACGGACTAATTGATTTAAATACAGTTTTCACTTTTATTTTGGCAAATTTCCCTAAATATTTAGTGTTAGTTTCATTCAGATCGGTTCATAAATAAAAAAAGTAATAATTTAAATTCTTATTTCTAAAGCTTGTAAGATTATGTAAAAATAAAAATAAAATCATTATTAAATACCTGCAGCGGTAGAGTCGGGTGGTGGCTGAAAATGATAAGTGGCTGCAAAACCCTGCCCTGGCGACGCCGAATTCGCTGTAAACTGTAACAGCAAGGAAGGACCTGTGGAGAGCACCTCGTAACCTGTGAATTAAATTAAATGGAAGCCAGTTATTACGTATTCACATAATATTGTAGTCTAAAAATAACTTTACTTAAAATTGAGTATTTTATTGATTCTTTATTTCTTATAGCTTAATTTATTTTTATATTAAAATGGCAGCGCTGTCATGGTGCAACGGTACAGCACTTGACATTCGGGGAAATGGAATATTTACTGTTTTCTTTCTTTCGATTTCCTGGCTCTGGTTACGAGACAAAGCGCGGCGTTGAGTTCCGCCACTTATCATACAATGCCTTTAGAATTCAGTGACTGATGCGAAGTGTGGAATGGAAGTATGTTAATGGAAACAGAGCATCTTAACACTAGGTTCCTAGATTCCTTTTGTCTACACTGATATATGGAAGATAAAAAGTGAATTCATAGGAAAGGTAAAGATACAAAAAAAATTAGTAAATAACAAAAAAAAGATTTTGTTCGACTTTTCGGTATAATTAATCTCGTGGGAATACCGAACTAACACGTAATGGACACGAGTGAGTACGCAAGAACAGGTGTATCGTAAACACTTTATACCCTTAGTTTTACTATCCAATAGACAAGGTTTGTAAGCCTGTGTTCAAATTTAGTCGTCGAGAATATTCTCGATATACAAAGCTTAGTTTTAGTTTTTAGGTTACCTACTACGAGAATGTGCTATTATATTTATATGTTTTCTGGGAAAAGTATTATTCTTTCTTAAATTCTAGGTTTCTAGAATTACATTTTAAGAGCGTTAAAAATATATATTAAATAAATAGTATTCCCTATAAATAATTATCTTTGGCTGGCGGAGATTTGTATTAATCTCTCTTCAGAGATGCTATCAACAGAAATAAGTTGAAACAGGTGTATAAGCTACTTTGTCTAAATATATTGCTTTTCTACATTCTAATTACAAATACATAATTGAAGTCAACTCTGTTTAGTCGTAGTAAAGACTTGTTCGCGTAAACATAGTGGATTCAAATCCTCTCCTTCTCTTTCGCGTTACCCAAATCGTAGATATATAAGAATTGGCGTTGAGTTATACAAAATTAAAAAAAAAAATAATAAACCAGGCAGATTTATTTTTTATGCTATGAAAGGCGTTAGATAATAATATTTTCCATATATTACCTATATATTTCTAGATGGCATGTGAATCCACAACCATCGATTGCATTAGTTCTATTTGAGCCATATGAGAAAATGTTGTAGCACTTTATTGCTTGTATCGTGAAACCTCACGTTATTACTCCAGACGAATTTTCGAACTAATTAATTTTAGGTGGCGGTTGTTAACTAGGTCGTGCCACACATCTGTAGGGGTAATATAGCAATTCATTTCTAGAAACCAAAATAGATATACTTGCTGTAATACGATGTTGTAACCTATTTTTTCCCGACTGCTAAGGAAGGGTTATGTTTTTCGCGCGTATCTTGTATGTATGTATGTAATATTCTTTATACCTCATATCTCCAGAACCGCTGAACGGATTTACCTAATTGAGATATCGTTAGGTTTATATTAGCAGCCCAAATGTTCTTAGATAGGCAACGTTAAAAAAACAAACAAACATTGGACATAGTGAAAAAATATTTTTTCGTTTCGAACAATATGGGTAGTGAATTCAAGAGCTCAATACGAGGATTTTAAAAAGGTATATCATGATTATCATTACTGTATTGAATCCTAACAAAAAAGTGAAAAATAAAAAAAAATATTTATAAAAACAAAAACCCCGACTGCATAAAACTAAAAAGAATTTAAAGAAACCCTATATTTGGATTAACAGTCGGGTTTTTGTTTTTATAAATATTTTTTTATTTATGATCCTACTCACTTAATATAAGTTAAAAAATATATCTTATTAGTGAAAGTATTTTATGTTTACATTTTCTTTTTATTTTTCTTTCTTCATTTTTGAATGGGACAAAGAAAATGGTTGTGCTGTAAAAGATATGTTTTCTACTCACTATGTGTTTTATAAAAACTAATAAAGACGTCTGTAACATATAACAGAAATAACTTTATTTGACTAATGCAAGTATGTTGTGTTTGAGTCTTATCTCGTAGTTACTCATAAAATGAGACACATATTTTAACATGTTCTACTAACTATGTTATATTTTTTAATTTTTTTCTTAAAAAGGCTGTCGTGCCGCTTTGTTTAACAGTATACTCGATGAGTGTATGTTCAAATCCCGCTCAGCTTTAACGGGACATTAGCTTTGAACGGATATGTACGTGTAAAGATATTTTTAGGGTTCCGTACATTTTAAGGAAAAAAGGAACCCTTATAAGATCATTTTGTTGCCCGTCCGTCCGTCTGTCTGTCTGTCTGTCTGTCAAGAGCCTTTATCTCAGGAAAGCTTGGAGATATTGTGTTGAAATTCAAATCATATACTCATGTCTACGCTTTATTATTTCCTGAAGAAAATCGTACTTTTACGTTCACTTCCAAAAAAGATTTTAAAGACGTTTATATCGCAAAAAAACTTATTTCGACACTATGAAGGGAATGAAATTAATATAGTATTTCCGGTTGACCTAGAATTTTGAAACTTAGTTTAAATAAGGTATCACATGAAAGAGCTCTGGTTAAGCTAAGCTTGAATTGCAGAAAAGTCAATTTTTGTACGGAACCCTCGGTGGGCTAGCCCGACTCGCTCTTGGTTTTTTTTTCAGTGCAAATTTTTGTTAATGACACTTCTAGGATGGGCACAAAACTAAATTGGGGTAGACACGAACCACCTAGCCCACTATTCCCACGCCTATGAATTTACCGAATATACGAGTATATTACATTCTTTAAGTACATTACATTATATAAGTACATTCTGAACTTACCAAGCGTTGGCAGAATGAAAAAGAAGATCATCCCGGTCGGCTTATGTAAAGTTCGGAGACTTGATAGTAAAGTAAAGTAAAGTAAAATACTCTTTATTGTACACCAAATACATATACATATTGAACATTAACCATGACACATTGGAGCACAATAGGCGGCCTTATCGCTAAGTGAGCGATCTCTTCCAGGCAACCTTGGGGTAGAGGAGAGAATAAGTGACATGGGAAGGGGTGTACTGAGTACTAGATTTTTTTTTTTTTTTTTTTATTTGAAAAAAATATATATATACATACATACATAGGTATATACAATATCCATAGATAGATACTTAGATACATACATACATATAAATACTAAATACACATATATATAATACATACACTCATAATTAGATGTATACCAACATAATGGAACATACAGTACTTCAATATTGTCAAAGTTTCAAATAATAATCCTTAAGCCTTTTCTTAAAGGTCGTTAAAGTTTTGGCTCGTCTGATAATAACTGGTAGGGAATTCCACAAACGTGCTGATTTAACAGTGAAAGAGTTCGAGTAAAAGGAAGAGGAGTGTGAAGGAATTTTAAGAGATAAGGTAAGTTGAGAGCGAAGGGAGAAGTCATGTGATTCACACAAAAATTTGAACCGTTCCTTGAGGT